>WSXT02213311.1:0-17544 GCA_011762715.2 Neuroterus valhalla | reverse complement strand
TCGCTCGCGCGTCAAACGAATGCTCATTCATAATCGACCATTTTCTCCACTCGTTGTACAATATACTATTATTTTATAAAGTGATTAATGAGAGGTTTACCATTGTTAATTTGAAGAAGTATAGTATTCATAATTTTTCAAAATAAATATATCATCTTACTGAGAAAAATTTGAAGTCATCTTTTGTTTGCCTTCTCTTTTGTTTAACCTTTTTATTCAAATGACTTAGATTTAGGAAATGAAAAGGGAAACAACATTTTAGGTGTACAAAAAACGATTTATTTAGAAATCTGTCGCGCGGACAATCAGAAAGACGAATCACAATTTCCATCTTACCACTTTCATAATATATCCCTACTTTCCCCAGAGTATTTCTCCAACAGAAAATACGAATCAGAATTCAAATAATCTCATAATATTTTATGAAAGCGGCGAAACCTTTTCAAATACAAATCTAGTCTCGATCATCGCGAAAAGAATTTTAGTGAAGATATTACTCACAGTATTAATGATCATATTCGATTTAAACTTCCGATAGAGTCCTTCATTTTTTATTCTTGTTTCAGGAAAAATTATTGAGAAAAACTTCGAGATACAAAAAAAGAATGAAGCCTCTGTACAAAAAATTGAATCACTGCCTGCCGAACGTCGATCCTATCGCCTCAATTTCCAAATCGCATTAAATCAACGGACAGAAAATTGTTATTACATTTTACAGAAAATTCGTGCGACCTAGACAAAACGCAAACACTTGTGTTGAAAATTTCAAAAGCTAACAACGACTCATTAGAATCTGAGATCTATGGAAGTAGCGATTCGTTTTTGAGTCTCTCTTAAAACTTACTTTACATTTTTTACTTTGATGTTTAAAGATATCGTGTCGGTAGTTCTATGTTTGCGATTGGAAGCTGATGTAATTATAAAAGAGAACAAAAGAATGTAGGTACAATGAGGTCATTGACATCGTTATCGCTTCATCATTTCACGAGTAACAGCCAGATATTTTCACTATCCTACTATCTTCCGTGATATTTATATTCACTACATTTTGAGATTTCAACTTGCTTAATTCTTTCGTCATCTCTTAATGTTCCACGAATGCATAAAAAACGTTTTACAATATCTCACGACCCACTTCTATTAACTATATAATCATTTAATCAGATTCACAGAAATGCAAACTTCATTTTAACGATTTTAACTAAATTTCAAGTTTCGAAATAGTTGGAAGATTTGAAATCCCAGTTTATAATCTTTACGGTAATCGCTTATCCAATATTGTACACTAGTTTCTTTAATTTTTTGATAGAAAAAAAAAACCTATCAACTTTTGGGAAAAATGTGTTTTTCTTCAATTTTCTTGACTTATGCCTTGAAGAGGTGTTTGAATATTCCAATCATTTTTCCCAGTCAGAATTTACGCAAGTTAAGATTTAAATTGTCAGTACGATGTCCAAATATTTATCTTTACAAGCTTTTCGTGAACATTCTTCCACTCTATCACACACACACACACACACGCGCACGCACACACACGAACACACACCTAATCGTAGATTAATTTAAAACTTCTAATTCTTCAATTTGTTTTTAGTTTTTTCCTTTTCCCCCTTGAGTTCTCGTTTCTCGATTTAGTGACCTTGTGTCGAATGCAACACCTCTGTTTATCCGGTATGTTTACGAATTATAAAAATACTACTTCATAGGATACACATTTTTCAGGAATCTATCTCAAATAAGAAATCGTGGCAGTAAACAGTCATTAAATATAAGGAAGCAAATATTTGTTCTGAATCGCGGAAGCTGATTCAATTCAAAAGATGTTCGAGATGTAAAAAAATCGAAGAAACGAGTTTCCAGATATTTACAAATTGATCCGACTTCCTAAACTGTGCCTTACATAATTATAAATGTAACGCTAAACCTCGACTGTACGTGGTTATTTAATTGACACAAAATCAAGTTAAACTCTTAAAAGTTCGTTTTTCAATTATATTACAGGAAAATTCGCTTGGCAATATTCTATTTGGTGGTAAAAAAAAAAGAAAATTGAGTGGAAAGTCTACTCAGAATAAATCTCTCGTTTTGAAGACAACTGAATAAATTTTCAAGTTAAGAGCAAGCGGGATTCTTACGTATTTTCAAGACACCTTATTACACTACACTTCAAAGGACAATTATTTATTTATCGGTCTCACAAAAGCGATCACCCAAGTCACAATCGCACAAAATTCGTGAATCCTCTAAATTACTCAGGACTGCAATCAATAATGCCGAAAACAAGCGAATTTTTACAATTCAAACTCGAAACTGCTACAAATGACTAAAAAATAACTAGAGAATGTACAAAAAATATATATACACCAGAACTCGTAATGCAAATTTGAAAGCCAAACTTCGTGCAGTCGCCAAACAACAGGGAAAGCGCGAAAAACCTTTCCGAAAATCTAGACCATCATTAGGGCGGGTCGGAGAAAAAAAAGAAATGAAAATAAAAAATGGTCTAGCACTGAAAAATTCCATTATGGTCACCTTGAAATCCCTGTAATAGGAATATGTTGGCCTTGCAAAACCTCAGGATATTGATCGATCTTTTCCAAAATTCACACGGGATATGAAGGATCCAAAATGAAACTTTCTAGAGCTAGGCTACTTTTTATTTTTATTTTTTTTCGACCCATCCCACTATCATACACTTCTCGACAATCAAATTTCGCTTCTTCTCCTTACATGCGCGCAAAACCCTTCATCACGATTAGTTTCTAACCTCGGAGTCAATACGTAAAATGTCTAGAGGTAAACAAATAAAATATGTAAAATGGTTTTTCAGCACGAGGACGGCCTTTGGAATGAAGTCTGAATGCAGGTTTGATCTATAAAATATTCTCTAAGAAAACTGCAGGTACAAAACTGTCTATTTTTTCCAGCTCTAACCCCAAAAGTCAAGTGAAATTATTTACAAGGAGCTTTACTCGACAGATCTTATATTACTTCGAAGCCAATTGTGAAAGTTTTTGTTTGCTAGATTAGATTCGAAGATTTTAGAAAGGTTTGTGGATGATGAGAATACTATAACATAAAGTTTCTACATTGCAAAAATGTAAGAAAATGACAGTCGCAGTTAGAAACTCGATACCATGGATATCGATATCGGCAGAAGGTATCGTCGACCTCGAGCGCCAACCTCAGCATCAAGCCAATTCTTTTCGCTGTTTCCAATGCGAAGCACTGAAGAATCAGTTAATCGGCGTTCCCTTCGTGGGTTCATCCAGGAAGGCATTTTATACGCCTAGGGCTTTGTCGCTCTTTAGGTACTTCAAATGCATGCTGCTGCTCGACGGAGGTTCCCAGGAACTCACTCTGTGCGCCGGTGGACTTCTTTTTCCTCCTTGGTGGCACGGATCTTGGATAATTCCTCGCAAGCACACTTCCAACATTTGGTTCTTACGCTGAATCATCAATGGTCGGCAACCAGAATGCCATGTTTGTGCAGGCCGATGCCAACATCATATATTTTGGATTGAATTGGATACATTGCACGGGTGCTGGGTGGTCGCCATTCAGCATACAAACTTTATAGCCGGTGTCGGCGTTCCAGACGTGAACTCTCCCTGAGAAAAAAAAAAGAAAAATTGTTAACGCGTAAAAGCGTAATCTTACTTCAATATTTATATTCGAGATTAAGTTATAATTCATGATTAATTCCTAAATTTATACATTCATGGATCATCTCTTCAAACGTATTTGCAGGAATCCCAGCGGTGAAGCAATCCAATTTTATGCAAAAAAAAGGGGCTATTATTCAAAAAAAAAAAAAAAAAGGTTGAAGGGGATTTAACTGAAATGTAATTTTATAAGTTAACAGCTCTCATATTCGCTCCGTGCACATCTTACAGGCAGTGCCTCCTATGGCGAAATCTATAACTTCCGGCTCGCCAGTTACATTGTTTTGTATAAGGATAAATAACACTTTACCCATTTATTTATTGCTAAAACTTGTTTTTCAAAATTATTCGAGAGTAGGTTATGTTTTCGATGAGTCTTCTCTATCCGGTAATTGAAAGACTAATTTCTATCTTTTCTATTTAAGTAAATTGTGATTTAAACGTTATAACCTAAGGATAGTGGACAAAACTCCAGGAGACAAATCTCCCACAAATCTGAAGTTGGCTTTTTGCATAAAACAAGTCATTCAAAAATGTTATCACGCCTACCAACCACTATGTGCACTTACTTTTTATTCGCGATTCAATTTTTCTTTTTTTTTCGTTATCTCGATAATCACATTTTTGAATGAATTCTTTTATGCAAAAAGCCAACTTCACATCTGTGTAATGTCAGACAGTGCCAGTGGTTCTGAAAATTGGAGGTTATGTTGTGCACAATGATCAGACGGGTTGCACTCCTATAAAGGCCTGTTAGCATGGCCTGTAGAATAAATGTGACGTGAGATTTGACCAGAGCCGCGTGGCGGCGCTGGCTGTACTTTTAAGCCAATTATTATTCTATAGCATGAGGAAAATTAATAAATTAATAGGTCCTAAGAAAGAGTGAAGAAAAAATCATTTTTATGACTATATACGGATACGCTCCTCACAGAATACATTAAATAATTCTACAAAAATATCAAATTCATAGCATCGACATATGTAAATATCTTAAACTATGAAAATAGTAGAATTCAATTGGACTTATTTTTAGTTTTGACATTTTTAATGATTAATAAAATTAAAAATTAATTCAACCATACTATAAAATTCTACATTTTTCTTCAATTTTGGACGATTTATTTTGCTTCATTATGTTAAATCTGTAAAAAATTGAGACATCTATACAAATTAATTATGTTAAAAAAATATGTCGTATACTTATAACGTTTTTTATTATAAATAATAGAATTCATAGAATAAATGAATATTAAGGAGTTGGAAAATTAAAAAATGTATTTGTAAACAATATTTATTCCCATAGGCAGCCATGTTTGTTTTGTTACAGCAGCGCCTCTTTGTCCGCGGTGGATGTTTTCTTTGCCAATACAGGCGAGAGTATACTAACGTTGAGAAGCCCTTGAATCTGCGAATGACGCAATCGTATACGGCGTCGCCTGTTCTCTTAAAAAATGGATATTTCCGTCAATTTTCAATGAATTGATCTAAACATTTCCAGAAATCTTCCTCCGATATTAAGGAACAAATGTTTCACTGGAAGCTGTTTCAACTTTGAAGTTCACTCGATACTTTTCTTCGTCGAAGCTAAGAAAACGTGCTTACCGTCAGGTCTCAATTTGCAATTATTTTTTATTAAACAATTGCCATTTTCTACTTGTTTCCCCACATTGTAGGCATCGCTAGGCTATAATGCATGTGTATACCAAATTTCAAAGAGTTTCAATTATATTTGTCTTAGTCGAGACGATTTATGTTTCAAAAAGTAATTGAATATGGCAACATTTTTTTATTCCTGTTTCATTTTTATTATGAAAAATATAAATCGGATTGAGAAACTTTATATATAAAAAAGTTCCGTCTTGTCTATATCTACAAGCGCATATTTTATTTTATTTTTTGTGTTTCGAAATTTCGATATCACAAGACGTGTGGACAATATATTTCAGCGTTTTCGAGCGCTCGTCCCCTTCTGCATCCGGGCCCTCAATTGTTATACACGAAAATAACATTATTATGAAAATCTACCTGTTTTTGTTTAAAACGTCTCCTCTGATATTTTTGGTTGGGCTTTTATTATTGGAAATTGTATTATCTCGTTTTGAATTTGAATAATTTGTTGTTACTTCGTTCTTTTCTAGAAAATTAATTTTTAAACTCAAAATCATGTTTAGGATGAAGACTTTTAACAGAGATTCAACTATTTTATCGAAAATTCCAAAAATTTTGTTGAAAGGTCATGCTTTTTGGTTGATCAATGAATAATAAATTTGATTGTTGTGTCGAAAATTTTTCTTTCTAGGTTTGAAATCAGAGTATTTGAGTGAAAAATGTGATAACTCAGTTGAAAATTCAGGTCTTTTGTTTCTTTTAATTATATGTTGAAAAAAAGAGTATCTTATCGGAAATTTGACACTTTTGTTGAAATTTCAACGATTCAACCTTCTTGGTTCAAAATTTGTCTTTTTAGATTCACCATCTAACTATTTTGAAAGAATTATACTATTTGGGTAAAGATGAACTCTTTCAGTAGAAAACTCTAATACTTAGTTCAAATTTAACTTCTCGGTTGAAAATTTATATTTTCGTGTTTAAAAGTGAACTGTTTTGTGGAAAATTTATTTTGTTGACCTAAAACGGCAACTGTTTGTTCAAGAATTAATCTGTATTGGTTGAGAATTCAACTATTTTGTTGAAAATTCATCTTTTTTTGTTAAGTTCAGCTATTTTTCAAGCAGAATAAACAATAATTTTGGATAAAGTATCAAGTTTTACAATCTTCATTGAGATTTTATTTTTTTATTGATAATTTGAAACGATTCGTCTTTTTGATTGTAAGATTCATCTCTTTGGCTAAGAGTTCATATTTTTTTCAGATTTTTTTTTCCGTAAATAAATTTCTTGATTGAGCATTTTATCATTCGACTTTTGATAAAAATTTATCTCTTTGGGGAGAAAATTGAACTATTTACTCGAAACTTCATGTATTTTGGTTAAATTTTAAACTTTTTTAATTAAAGATTCAACTTTTCTCCTGAGAGTTTATCTTTTTGCCTGAACTCAAATGTTTCTGTGTAAAATTACAAAAATTTTTGGTTGAAATATTAGCTCAAACTTTACGTTAAAAATTCATTTGTTTAGTTCAACTATTAACTAATTCTTGAGAATTTAACTTCTTTCTTCAACGCTCATCTGTTTGTTTAAAGGTTCATTATTTTAGTTAAAAAATCCCTTCTTCAGTTGGAAATTAAACTATTTCCTTGATAATTTAACAATTTTGTCAAAAAGTCATCAGTTTTGATTGAATATTTGTATTTTCAGGAGAAAAGTATGTTCTCAAAGTTCTGAACGTTCAACTGAAAGAAATTTTTTCCTGATGTCCTTGTAAACGATAAAAGTGCTAAGATATTTATTCATTTCCATTGCAAATAGTAGATTACAATAGAAACTTCAAATTGTTTGTTTAAAATTGCGGTTGGAACAATATTTGCAGATAAAATAGAAATTCGAAAAAATATTTCGTTCATTTGAACGTTCAGAACTTCCAGGACGCAGAAAAGTCACTTGTTTTGAAAGACCTGAACCATTTTTTGGAAATGCAACATTTTTACTTGAAATATTAGGCATTTGAAGCATTCAAATTCATTTTATTTGGAGTGAATTTATTTTCCTATTATTTTTTGATTTCTCATTCCCTCTGCTTTACAGCATTTTTGCCGCTGCAAAATTAACAAATGATTCGCTTAGAAAATATTTGGAATTCGCATCATCAAGCACAATATTTTTTCAGGCGTCTTGTTTCCTATCGTCAATGATTCCTGTCGATTCTTGTATAATGAATTGAAACTTCTCAAAAATATATTCTCAAAGTTCTGAACGTTCAACTGAACGAAATTTTCTCCTGATGTCTTTGTAAACGATAAAAGTGCTAAAATATTTATTCATTTACATTGCAAATAGTAGATTACAATAGAAAATTCAAATTCTTTGTTTAAAATTGCGGTTGAAACAATATTTGTAGATAAAATAGAAATTCGAAAAAATATTTCGTTCATTTGAACGTTCAGAACTCCCAGGACGTTCAAAAATTGGAAAATCGGCCCAAAATTCTCGATTCCAGGTGTTTAGGGAAATTTTGAAATTTAAGGGAAGAACAGGGACCAGACAAAAGAGTATACGTTCTGTGATCCCTGTCATTGAAATTTCAAACTTTTTTAACGAGCAGGAGAATTTTGACAAAATGAAAATTTATAACATATTACATTTCCTTATTTTTTAACTCAAGAGTGAGTCAAGTAAGTTTTATTGCGCAGCATTAAATCCTCGAGTTGTAGGCGAATAGTTATCAGTCTAGATACACAAATAATTGCTCCAAAAAAATTTCCATGACATAAAAGTTATTTTCTATTTTGGTTGACGTTAGATTTCGGCTTTCAAGGTGAAGTAGAGAATGGTTATCAGCAAAGTCAGACCTAACAAATTAAGTACATAGAACAATGTTTGAAATAGATAAAAAACTTCGCCAATGAGAAAAAATATCTTCGGAGCAACTCTTTTATTTGATATTTATATTTCTTTTAACCTCGCTGTTTTTAATTAATTGAAACTTAATTAAAGAATAGATAAATATTTTGATTAGGACGGTATAAATAGGGGGTGAAATCACACTAAAATGGACTAGAATTCCAGGAAGCATGTGATAAACACGGATATAATTGGAATAATCTCAAGGTTAAACGTCATTCTAACCTTACTTTCTTCCACCCACGCTCAATACAAACTTCCCACAAGTATTTCCCTGAGAAAAATCTAGAATTAGAAAAAATTTCAAGACATATAATTTTTTTAATGATTAAATTAAGGGATCTTACCATCAGTGGATCCACTGAAAACAAACTGCGAATCCGGGCTAAAGCTTGCCTCGATTGCGATCCCTTTATTATTCAAATGTCCCGTGAAAGTCTGCATCGGGGTTCCATGAAAAGCATCCACGAGTCTGATAAGGCTTCCATTCGTCGATATCAAAATCGTCTTCCCATCCCGGCTGAATTTTAATCCCGTCCAGTCGCACTCCTTTTCCTGTTGCAACTTGAACGTAACAAAAGGTCCCTTATCAAAACTCCTGAGGTCATACAATTTAACACATTCAGAATTAACCCCCGCAGCGAAAATGAGTCCTTCAGGATCATAAGCAGCTACAGGTCTTCCCGAAACATTCATCACTCCATGACAATTCGGCGATCTCAAATCCCAGAGTCGCAATGTCTTGTCCAGGGATCCTGACAAAAAGGTGTCATCAATCGGACTAATGCACAAGGAGACAACTTTTTTCGTGTGTCCCGGGAAGTAACGGATGTACTTGTTGTCGTGGAGACTCAAATATCGAATTGTGTCGTCGACTTTAGTGCTACTGTGGATCGCCGTGTTCTTGGCGTGTGTGAAATGGATCAGGTCGACGCCGTACTTCTTGGAATTGACGGTCCGAACCTGGGTGCCCTTTTCGCAGTCGTAGATGACAATTTGATCATCTTCGGAGCACGAGATGAGGAGCTCCCCGCTATTCGAGAAGTCGATGCTGTTGATCCGGTCGGTGTTCTCACGGAAGACTTTCGCTACTTTGAAACTCCGCACCACTCCGTCGACGAGCTTCATTTCGAAAGGGGGGCGCACGGACCCTTCCTTCCCTACTTCCGCGCTTCCGCTCACCCTTCCTGATATCTTTCCAATAGGGGGGAAAAATTCTCCGCTGTGTTGTGGACACGTGAAATGCGGGAAGCGACCCGCGAGAAGCAAACTTTATTCACGCGTGCACGATTCTGATGTTTAAGGTTACCCTTGTGGGTTTTGTTTGATTTCGGAACTGAGAATGGGAATTGATCTTTCGATGATTTTCCCAGAATAATGCTATGATTAATGAATTCTTCTCAACTATAATCCTCTCCTCCGGCTACACTAACACTAACACTGGCGAGATGAGTAGCACGAAGAAGAGAGAGACGCCGTTCACGAAAATACTGCAGTGGTTTATCTTACCGATTATTCGCGGACGAATTTTTGGATGGAAACCCGGACCCGGGGTTACAGAGTTTGGGAATCTAGTCACGGGAATAGTCAAGTTATTGAGAATTTCTGTAAATTTCTCTATATTACAGGAAAATATGAAGAGAGTTTAAGAATTTTTAGGTTTTTGAGGTTAGATGGAGTTTGGAGGTGATTGGATGAAGTTTTATTCAGGGTTGGCCACGTTTTCCAATCAGAAAGGAGACTGAAAGGAAAGGGAGCTTTTATTGCTCGTCATCAACAGAACGGAAGAGAAAGTGTTTGGAGCGCTTTTTAAATTTTTGTAATTTTCGGATCGTCATTTATTTCCAGGAGATTTTCGAGTACTTTTGCGACTTGGAAGGGCAGAAAAATAGTTTACAAAAAACTCTTGAAAAGAAAAATATAAGATTTCCTGAAAGAGCATTTGTGGAAAATTTTTTTTTTCAAAAGATTTCCCCCTTATCTTTGTATGAACTCATTCTCAATGAAGAAATAATAATTTTTTAAATAGAATACCCAATGCTGAAGTGCTCTCATCTTTAACAAAAAATTGAGTTTACTTCTCCTTTTTCATTTAATGTAAATTATGAATTATAATTTCGCGCCAAGCAATGAACCAATCAATTACCTCAATTACGCTCAAATTGCATCATCGATCGATCTTTCCATATTTTCCCGAAAATTACCTGAACTGAAAATTAAAAACTTTGCCATATAAGCTATCGCATTTCCACTTAGAGCAATTTAGAGGGATTTTTGAGAAAGATTCTCCAGTTTTCTGCTATTGTGTGAATGAATCTGAAATGCGTCATAAAGGGCAAAAACCTCAACAACTGGTCACCTGTCACCTGTCATAGTTGACAAAAAACATTTCCTTCATTCTTCATAACTCGAGTTCGATCCACAATGTTACGGAAACATCCAAAATATCAACCTCCATTGCAAAAATGATAATTCTACATTCCGAAATGTGGTATATAACGATTCGTTCCAGTTCTCGCGAGTGACCTAACCTCAAAATCCCTTAATCGGAGCAGGGCGTTTTTCTCGGTTTCCACAATGTACAAAGTGCATAATCAAAGTGAGAAAAGGATGTCACAACTACCAGGCTGGTTGTGGCCAAATTCCAACATCCTTCCAGCCCTGTACAAAAAGATCTGGGAGGCAGTCCGTGAAGAAAAAAGTCGACCTGGTGCAAATCTCAGTGAAGTTCTCGTCGACACAAACAAAATTTTTCCACTTTTACTCACGAGCCAATTATCAACTGCAGTTTTGGGCTACATTTGGAGTTTAGCTAATCAAAAATATGCAGGACAATTAACCGAACAAGAATTGTATATTGTTTTAGCTTTAGTGGCTCTCGCACAAGCTTCTTATCCTTTTAATAGCCTCGAAGTGTTACATCTTGTTCGAGTACCACCTGTTCCTAATATTAATATTGCACTTTTGGATAGCTACAATGTTATTCCAGTCGAAAAAGAACCCAAACCACAAGATTCCAAAATATTTTCTGGGTTTGAAAATATTTCAAATTCTGGTTCGTTCTCAACTTGTATTCCAAATTCGAATTCTGTCCCAAGCTTAGATTCAAGTTCTTCTTCTAACTCGAATTCTTCTTCTAATCCGAGGTCTGGAATTAGAACAAATTCGGTTGGGTCTTCTCCAAATGTTGATAGTTTATTCAATTCTACTCATGAAAAGAGATCTGAGATCCACAATTCTCCCAGTAATTGTGGCTTTGGTATTAACTTTCCTGTGGAGCCTCGTCAAGGTTCGAAAAATCACTTACCGAATGATACTAGCGATGATTTTTCTGATTTTCAAAGTGCTCCACTTTCCACGATTCCTACAATTCCTATGTGGGATTCGAAACAAGGATCAGCGATTGGAAGCAGACTCGCAAATCATAATTTGGGAGTAAAAAAGCCTGGGGAGAAATTGAAGAAAACGAGTGTGAAATCGCAATCACATTCGATCCAAGGAAATCAGGGAAGCCAAGTAAATCTAGGAAGAAATTCTGGAATTAGTATAGGAGGCAGTCGAGATACGCAGCTAATGGACGGAGGAAGTTTATTGAATTCTGGGAACTCTTCTGGATATAGAAATTCTGTTGGAGATGGTAATTCGGAGAGATTGACGGAATTGTTTCCGAAATGTAGTTTGAAAAATCAATCGAAGACGGTCATTCTGAGGGATACGATTATACGCGATGACCCTCCGAAAAGCATTGAAGTTACCCCGAAGAATTTTCAGACTACGGAGAAAACTCCTAGAAACGAGGTGGAAGGATTTAGTAAACCCTGGGTGTTGAATAAGGTGAGGATGAGTCTCCTAAAAGTGTTCAACTGATCAAAAATTGATCACCAATAAATTAGAATTTAGTATTGTATTTTAATACTCAACATTTTTTCAGATTTCTTCATCGAAAGAAGCAGAAAGAAGTCAAGATCTAATGAACTTGCAGCAAACAGAAGACAAGTACAGTGCACTTCGCGTTTTAGTTGAAGAGCCAGTTGCAACTTTTAGCAAAACAAATTTAGAAGCTGAGGATCCTCTCCCAGTAGACGATTTTGGAGACTTTGTCTCTGCTGAACAGCAAAGTGTAGCACCAGATCTACAACCTTTAGACACAGAAACAGATACAGATCTATTTTCCGAATTTCACTCCAAAGTGGATAGTTTTTTGAGCAGCGGGAGTAAAACAGAAACTTCTTTGGTTCAAGAAATTTCTGAAGCCTTTGATGCCCTTGGAATGGAAGAATTCAGAGATCAGCAACCTCTGGGAAGTAAACTCGGAGCACAATTGGATACTGGTAAAAATTACAACTCTTCCAGGGTTCATAGTGCGTCCCTTTCTTACCTCAATACCTTTTCCTTCCTTAAATTAGAAAAATTTCGTGAAACTCATAAAATAAAAAATTTTGACCCAATTTAGCCCTTTTTTACGAAGTTTCGATTGATTCTTCAAGAATTATCAACAGAAATGCAAATAATGAAAAAAAAGACGCCTCGAAACGGATTCTTTTTGATGATAACAATTACAAATATTTTATAAACGATTTAATTGTTGATTTTTCACAGGCCAAAATTATGTAAAGCAGGGAAAAAAGCAGATATTCTGGATTGAGTTGATGTGGTCACTATAGCAAATTAAATTTGAAATGCTTTGAATTTTTCATATTTCAAGTAAAAAACGTTGCAATTTCAACAGAATAGATTTATTTTTAGTAAAAAAGCTGCAGTAAAATAGTTGAAATTTCATTCGGAGATAGGTATTTTCAACTTAAATGATCAATCTTAAACCAGAATTATGAAATTCAAACAAAGTATTTCAACTTCCAAACAAGTAGATCAAATTTCTATCAAGCAAGAGATCTCTCAACAAAAAATTTGAGTTGATATTTCAACCAAAAAAGTTTGTATTTTATAGTAAGATACAGTTGAGTTCAAACACAAAAGAATTTTGAAAAGAAAAAGAAAAGAAAAAAGAAAATTTGTATCAAAACGGTTTGATTTTTGATACGAAAAGATTATATATCTACCAGAAACGATAAATTTTTAATCAAACAAAATATTTGGTTTGAAAAAAAACAACCAAAAAATTCAACCAAATTTTTTACATTAGAAGTCAAAAATACGAATTTTCTACAAAATATTTGACATTTAACCAATAACATGAATCTTCGAACAAGAAACTGACTTTTATACCGAAAAAGAAGTACTTTTAACCCAGAATATGAATTTTCCAGCAAGTAATTGAATTTTTAATCACAAAGATATTCTCGGTGAGAGATTCCATTCTTTATATTTCAACCAAAAAGGTTTTCAAGTTACAGAAAAAAAGACAAAATCAACGAAAGACGAACTTTTATCGAAATATTAATTCTCAACAAAAACAGTTGCATTTTCAAGCCACCATGATGGATTTCCTGCAAAATAGTTCATTTTAAACACAATAATAGGAATTTCCAATCGTTGAGCTAAATGGTCGAAATGGTTGGATTTTCATCCTAAAAAGAAAAATTTCCAACTAAAAAGGATGAGTTGTTGAATTTTTAACAGAAGTGTTAGATTTTCACCATAAAACTCTGATTTTCTACAGATAATTATTAAATTTGAAACCAAAAAGATGGATTTTCAACCTAACAGTTGTAGTTTTAACCCACGAAGATGAACTTTTAAACCAAAAACACAAATTTTCAACCAATCAATTGAATTTTCCGCTGAAATATTTTAATTTGGAACTCAACAAAAGAAATTTTCAACGAAATCTGAATAAATATAAGCATACAATTAGTAAAATAATGTATTACTATATTCATATATAAATGTATATATAATATAAATAAATGTTTACCGTAGAGATGAATCTACAACAACAACTAATGAATTTATAACAAAATCTATAAATTTTCGAGTAAATCGTTCAATTTTTTGCCTTCCGAAGTAAAAAAGACAATAATTCTCTCCTTTTTTCGAGGGATTTAATCTAAATCTAAATTGGATTAACTAAATTGTTAAATTTTTAACACAAAATGAGAAATTCTCTAAAGAACAGTTGAATTTGCACTAGAAATGGTTCATTTTTAAGCTAATAGTTGAATTATCCACCAAAATAGTTTAATTTTTAACAAAAGAGTTGCATTTTCAACAAATAAAGATCATCCAGGCAAGAACAGGCAGGCATCTTTAACAAAATTGTTTGATTATCAACTCAAAAATATGAATTTTTAACAAAAAAATGGGATATAAAATTTTCAAAGGAAAAAAAACGAAGGATCGACAGTAGTTCCTGAAATCCTACCAGATATGAAGATTCAACAAAGCAGTTAAATTTGCAACCTGAAAATATAAATTTTAGATGAAAATAATAATCTGTAACCAGATCATGAAATTTTTAACAACAAAAAGAATAATTCTGCCCTACAAATATTATGAAAGTCTTCTCAAAAGGGAAACAGTTGGATTTCCATAATAATTTTCCGTGGATAACAATTTTATTGTTCTTTCCCTTCTTGTTTTCTAATTTTTTCAGCTGAGATTTGACAATTTTCCTATCATTTGAATTCGTATGACTGCTAAAAATACATTAGAAACACATTCTTAATTTCGAGGGAACAAAAACAGGAAAAGTTTGTTTTTTAATTAGTAATTTTTGTGTTTTTCAAATTTATTATTTCGAGCTCACAAGCGTAGCAAAATACATTTAAACCAATTCAAACATGTTCATTTTCCAATTCTGTTGCTTATTTATCTATTTTTCAATCTTTAATCTTTAGAGGACACTTTCGTGCAATAACTAATCAAATCCCTTTTCAATCCCGCCTCAATCCCTTCTTAGAACAAAATTCCTCTTCTTACCTAAAATTGAACTACATGACCTCCGGGACCAATGAAGTGTTCAAGAAATAGCTTATGATATTCATAATTTTATTAATCCAAGTTTGGACAATATAATATTTTTTAAATATCCTAACTATTGAATAGATCCTTTTAAATATATTCACGATTCACTAAATTTTTATTCCTACAGATAAAGTAGTTCAAAAGGAAGATTGCATCTCAGTAAATAGTATAGAATTAGGAAATAGTGCACCTGGAGTTTTGACTCGATCCGGATCAGTTCGTAGTCTCGATCTGAAGTATTTTCTTCCCCCTAGTCAGGAAGATGAGTCGACTGTGGAAGATATGCACCAGGTTCAGTATTTTTCAAAATAAAATGATAGAAAATGTTACAAAAAAATGTAATTTACTAAACAAAAAATCACTATTCTATGTTTTTTCTCCAGAAAATATACTGGGAATGGAAACAGTTCATGGAAAGTTGTGTTTTGATACTCCAAACTGCAGCTAATATATTTTCTAACATTCCTACAGAAGCAGTTTTACGTGAAGTTCTAGCTACTGCGGACGGATATAATTTTCTCTGCAGTAAGCACATCAAATTGAGCTAAATTACGGAAATAAAATAAAAAAATAAAATTTATTTATATATGTTTCAATACTTCTCATTCATTTTTAGATTTGGCAGAAGTTGCTGCAATTTGCAGACGTGTAAATTTCTCTCACAAGGAAATGGATATCAATATCATGGGATTCGATGATTTGTTGATCGAAATTGACAGAATTTGGGCCGAGATGGAACCATTTTATGCTAATATACCAGTAAATATAATTTTTTTTCTTGATTTTTAAACCAAATTTCACGTCATCCTTACGTAATTTCCATATAAAAAAAAGTGTAATAATTTGCACACAAAAAATGTGCATACGGAACCTATGCACGTCTGAAGTAGAACTTCAGTAACGATGGAACAATGAAAACTTCACACTGTTGTGACACATGCATGCCTTTCCGAACCCGTATTTTATTTTGGTAGACTACCCAAGTTGGAAGTGAAACTTTGTAAGTGAAAGAATAAGAGAATGAGAGGGTAAGGTTAATCGCACACGGCAGTCGTGTAATTGGAACAAGGAGAACAAGTGAAATCACTTAGCACAGTAGTACGTGAAGTTTGCCTTGTTCTGCTGTTGCTGAAGTTTCACTTCAGACGCGCGTGTTTTCCATACACACTTTGTTTTATAAATTCACACCATTTTTGAACTATGTGTTTGTCAGTGAAAGTGACGTTATAAACTTATATAAAGTTTAGTAACTTTTTTGATTATAAATTGTAACAAAATTTTCAGATTTTGGTTCACACTTTACTTCACTTCGAAATCATTCTTCTATTCTGCCCTTCCCAATAATTCTTTTCAAGATTCTTCTTTCTCTCCCTATTTCCAAGAAACTTCTCCTCTTTTCCCGAATTTTTGCTGAAAGGTTTTTGTTGTTGAAAAGTACACTGTTATATTTCTCGTTTGAAACTTATCTCGTTTATTAGAAAATTCTACTCATTGAAAGTTGAACTTTTTCAAAAAATGCATTTCTTTGGCAGAATATTTATCTCTTCCGTTGCAAGTTTGACTATTGTGTTCAGAATTTGTTCCCCTTTTGGCTGAAAGTCATTTATTTAATTGAAAATTTATTTAATTTGTAAAGAATTAATGTATTTTGTTGATAATTAATCTTTTTTGGCGAAAAATCAAACATTTTTGGTAAAAAAATATCTGAAAGACGAATCACATCAAGTGGGCACCCCAATTTCCAGCCCAAGCTAATGTTATAAAATGATTATATCAATCGAATCTTCGCACTATCAGTAACGTATAAATGTTGGACTTTTGACAAAATAATTTGTTTAGCTATTTTTTTCGTGCAAAAAACATTTATGACTTTGCGCTAAAACTGTTGAATATTTTTTGACGAAAATTGGTACACATACTATTGAAATTGCGAAGCTCGGGCCCACCACGGAGCAGCCCGCCTCACAGTGGGGACGGAATGTTCAAAACCACCTACAAGTCGCAAATCTTAACCAAATCAAACAAAATTCATTCAGAAATATTCGTAATTGAATTTCAAAGAGACTGAAGAAGCCAAATTTTCAAAAATAATTTGTTTAAACTCTTCTAAACAAAATATGGCGTAATTATAAGATTTCGAGTCATAAACTAGATAAACCTTATAGAATTAAGGACTTTGAGGTATAGCTGATTTTTAATTTGCCATTAGTTTTGCGAAATAAATTTGTTCAAACAATTTGCTCAAATAAATTATTGCTTATTTCAAGTTTTTTGCGAAATCAATTCTAAAATCTAATTCTAATAGGGAAATTAGGTCCAAAGCAGTATATTTTCTGTTATTTGGTTATTTGGTTATTTGGTCAAACAGGCTAATTCAAAACAACTCAATCAATACTAAGAACACATTTGTCTATATACAATGAGATATAAA
>WSXT02213290.1:0-17546 GCA_011762715.2 Neuroterus valhalla | reverse complement strand
GAAAATAACTTTGGCGAAGATGTTTCACCCTCCCATTCACTTCCACTGGTAGACTGTCCCGATTTCGGTAAATTTGGTAACATCATTGTTTTTGAGGGCAAGCGAATTACTTCAGAAATCAAAATAGGCTTAGGGAGATTTTTACCGTGTAGAATTTTGTAGACTGGAAGTTTGGATATCTCCACGTTTGATTTCTATAAAAACCTTTAGCATCTACTATGTAAAAATAACAATCATCGAAATGATTCTTAGGCTCCATCCAAATCATAGGGATGCCAAAGTCTAAACAAGAACGTTCTCCTTTTTTCCGCAACCGTAAAGACTGAACACGAGACTTGCAAACTTTATGAGGAACCCATGATTTATCTAATTTATCCATTTTGAAACCGAAATATTTAGCATAAGTCTTCTCAACAAAGTCTGTGATATTTTTTTTTTGGTTTTTTGTTATATTAACACCGCAAATATAACAAAATAAATCACTACCATATTTACACATTCTTCGTGATAAACTCATGCTTCAAAAGACAAGACAAATATATTAGAATCGACATTAAGCAATTGAAACAAAATATTACCACATGACAACTTATCCAGATTCACGTGTAAGCACTCCGATATTAATAAATAACTGAGTTTTCAGTAGTTTTGCGTAGCAACGGGGGATATTTTTATGCGCAAAAAATTGCGCAGAAGCTTTATCATGACTAGCAAAACAAATTTTATTACTAACAAGCCGATAATTGTTCAAAATATAAGATGTGTAAAAATCATAAAAACAAGAGCACAATCAGTACTCTCATGAACATATTCGTGATTTGGAAACTTGAAAACATAAAAATTTGCAATGATTTGCAAGGCAACACGGAAAATAAATTTTTTTGTAGAGCTCTGTCGTTCTTGCAACTAAAACAGAAGTATCGAAAACAATATTATAGGATTTCGAATCTTCATTGTCGAAACCAAAATTTTGAAATTTGGCAGAATATTCAGCAATCGAAAAATCCATGACACATTCTATTCCCCATGTATCTCAAAAATTTATTATTCTACCATCAATGAATGATTACTGTTGATGGGAAAAATTGTTTCCCTAATTTTTTGAAATACAGAATTTTCTCATTCTTCGGGAAGTCTTGACTTCATTGATAATATAACGGGTGGGAATTCTATTATTTGAGAATTTCTCATTCCAGTATTATCATTTATTTACCGGATAATTCAACAATTTAGTTCACTTATAACATTTTCTCCATCAAAATTGGGTTGTATTTGGTATGAAAATTGAAACATCACATTGACTGGATAAAATTTTGCTGACAGCGCTTATCGGGTATTAGTTCGATTGAAAAAACCGATGTGATCGATCACATTGTATTTTACTGGAGTTTCTTTGTTAGTCTCCTTCAGTTTCCAACAAAAAGGACATCATTCTCCGGTCGGGACAAGGGTTGTCAGAATCAGAACCTCGTCAGGGGAATCGCTGAAGCGTATTAGATAGAGTCTTTACGACTCGGAGGGTTTGATATTGAACCTGCGTTTGAAAACAATCTCCTCTATTTTAACAGACTCTTCTTCCATAAAATATGATGAGTTGATAGTGTTCTTCTGAATATTAAATATGACACTTTATTAATAACTGACAATATCACACGCATCAAAAAATCGTGCGTCAAACATCTCACTGGCAAACGAAAACAACAACAAAAATCTGCCCACTGGGCGGGCACATTTTCCTCTCACGCTTTGCGCCCGGCTTGCTTTGCTCGCAAGTTAAGGCGCGCCTAGGGCGGGCGTCTTTCGGATCTCGCGCTTCGCGGTCGATAGTAATCTCACCTCGCGCTCCGCGCTCGGTTATAAATGTACCTCGTGCTATGCCATCGGCCTTTGTACCTCCCTACAGTTGTATAAAAAGCTTGTGACACTCAAGAGCAAAATGTCGACTACTCAAATTCAATGAGTGTTGATTCTCTTTTGTTAAAGCTCCTCCGGCTTTAACGAATACATTTTCCTCGCATGTCTCGTGCTGCGCACTCGATTCAAGTTTGTTCAGAAAGGTAGAGAAGTTTTGTTGGCTAATTTCTTTCACATGTTGTGCAGTATTTCTAGAAATTCAATTTGTTAATTTTCAATTTCATTTTTCACGATTGAAACAAAAACCATGCGTCGAATGGGAAAAATAAAAACAAACATACAGGTATTCTTCGGGTGAACAACTTTTCTCTATCATTCTTTTCTGTTAGCCTTAGTCATCCTTTCAAAAATTCTACTATTTCATTCCTATGGTTATTTTTCTTGATTGAAATGATAAATACATATCATGTTAAAGAATTTGATAACTTATTTAAAGATATTTTCCTCATGCGGAACTTTCGTCTTTTTCCCGTACCTTGCATAGTTTGACCAAAAAATTGATTTCCCTATTCTTCATTATTGTTTCTGCCCCCAAAATTTGAATTTTCGATCTTTGAGAAAATTCGAAAAGTTGTAAAGATCATCCTGGAGGGCTCCCAAAAAGAAACATTTTTTTCCTTCAAACTTTTTTTCATATCTTGCCTTGTTTGGCTGAAATTTCTCATTTTCGTGTATATTTTTGAATTTTGAAAAGGCCACAACTCTGACTATTTTTTTTTTTTTTTTTGAAATCATGAGGATAAATTGTTTCACTTTTCACCTACCGAAATAGCTCACTGACAAACTTCACTTGTCTTTTTGGTTCCTTCAAAACGTGTGCCGAAGGGCAATCCAATCCGATTAGTCTTTCAAAAGTTATCGAGTATACAGACGACGACAAAGACAACGACAACGGCAACGATAATGACAATGACAAGGACAACGACAACGACGACGCCAACGACAAACCGACAGACACCAACGTAAAAACTACTTCTCCTTCCTATTCCTTTCCTCTGCGTCCCTCAACGCTCTTCTTCCTTGTTCTCTCTTTTGTTTCTCCTCTCTTTCTCATTACTCTGTTCTTCTCTTCTTCCCTTTTTTTCCACTCTCTTCTTCTTTTCTTCCCTTTTTCTCTTATTCCCTCCTTTTTTCCTTTCATTTTCCGATACCCCTCTCCTCTCCTTCCTTTGTTCTTTTCTCCTTCCCGTTTCCCTTCATCTGTCCACGCTCTTCTACAATCCTAACCTTTTTCACTTCTTCCATTCTTTTGTTCTCTTCATCTTCTTCTCTTCGCTCTACGCTGTTACTCTTCTTCTCTATTTTTCCCTTTTTCTCTGCTCTTTTGCTCTTCTTCCTCTCTTCTCCCAACTCTCTTCTTTTTTTTCTTTTCTTCTCGTTACTCTTTTCTTTTCATCATTTTTTCTTCTATTTTCAACCTCTCTTCTTCTAATCTTCTCTCTTTCTCTTCTTTGCTTTTTCTCTTTTCTCTTCTATCTCCCCTTTTCGTCCTGCAATTCTCATCATCTCATCATCTCTTCTTGGCATTACCCTTCCCTTACTCCGACTCCCTTCTTCTTCTCTTGTTTTTCTTCCAACTCTCTTCTGCTTCGTGCATTCTTTCTCTCCTTACTTTCTCTCTTACTTTCTCTCCTTCTCCTACTTGCTCCTTACATTCTCTCTCCGACTCACCTACCCTCGTAACTTTCTTTCACTTCCTTCTTCTCTTGGATCCTTATTTCTGTTCCTTCCTTTTTCTTTCTTTACTTCTCTCCTTTTCTTTTACTCTTCTTCACACAACTCTTCCTTGTCTATTCCCCTCGTTCGAAACTCTTCTTTTTCCCATAACTCTTTACTTCTTGTTATCCTTCTCTTCTCTAATCTTCTCATCTTCTGTTATTCACCTTCTCCTCTACTCTCTTTCTCTGCTTTGCTCCTTCCAATTCTCTATCCTTCCTTCCTGCTTTTCTCCTCTCAACTCTCTTTGTGCCTTAACTCTCTTCTTTGTGCTTTTCCTTCTATTCGTCTTTCGTTCCCTCCTTATATTTATGTCTTCTCTCCTTCTTCTCTTCTCTCCTCTACTTATTTCGTACTCCTTTCCTTTCTTTTTTCCTCAACTCTTCCAGCTCTCCTTTTTTTTAATGACTACTTGTTTTCTACTCTTCATTTTTTTTCTCATGTTATCCTTTTGTACTTTTCTAAGATCTCTGCTTCTTTCCTTCTTTTATTCTCCTTTTCTCCTCCTCCCAGCTCTCTTCCCCTCTTGATTATTTTCTTCTCTTCTCCACGTAAAATTCTTCCACCCTCTATCTTTTATTCTTTTCTTCTCGTTTTCTTGTCTTTACTTTACGCCTTCTTCCTTCTAATCACATTCTTATATTCACGCCTTCTCTTCTCCTTTTTTCGTCTCTTTTCCTCCTCTCCTTCCCTTCTGTTCACAACTCTAATCTCTCTTTCATTCTCTCCTCTTTTTTTCATTTAATCTGCTTCTACTTTTCTCTTTCTCTTTCTTCTGTACTTCTCTGTTTCTCCTCTCTTGTCCTCTTCTTTTTCTATTCTTCTTCTCTTCTCTTCTTGTCCCAACTATTTTCTTCTTTCCTCCTATTTCTTTCTGATTGTTACCTTCTTCTCTGCCGTACCTCTCTTTCTCACTCAACTCCCTTCTATCAACGTCTCTCAACGCTTCTTAACATCTTTCTTTTCTTCTCTTTCTACACTTGATCTTCTTCTTTTCTTTTTATCTTATTTATTTTATTCCCCCTCTTTTCCTCTCTTCTTCATCTCTCTTCCCTCATCTCTCATAAGTGATGAATTTTCGAACAGAAAATCATTTTTCGAGGAAGCAGTTGTTGAATCTTTCATCAACAGAGGAAGATTTTTAACAAGAAATGTAGCAAAAAACATAAAGTTAATTTTACCAAATTTGTAAATCTTTTCTTGGTGCGCAACTTTAGTTCACTTATATTTACCCTTACCTTGCATAGTTTGAACAGAAAATGAATATTTCTATTTTTCATTATTTTTTGTGCGACCGAAATTTGAATTTCCGATTTTTTGAGAAAACTCAAGAAGTTGTAAAGATCATCCTAGAGGGCTCCCGAAAAAAATTTTTTCTTTTAAACTTTTTTTCATATCTCGCGTTGTTTGGCTAGGAATTATCATTTTCTTTTATATATTCGAATTTTGAAAATTCCACAACCCTGAAAATTTTGTTTTTATCGAAAAAGATAGTGAGAATAAGTTGTTTCACTTTTTACCTACTGCAAGAAGCCGTGCTTACAATTTTTGAGTCTTAGAAAAAAAAGTCCAAAAAATTTTTTTAAATGTTCACCATATTCAATTTTTCATCCAAAATGGCTGGTAAACGAACTCGACTCGTCTTTTTGATACCTCAAAATGTGTGCCGAAGCACGATCGAACATGATCATTCTTTCGAAAGTTATCGAGTTCACAGACTATTTTTCATTATTTTTTGTGCGATCAAAATGAGAATTTTCGATTTTTTGAGAAAATTTGAAAAGTTGTATTCACCACCTTTTGGGCCTCCAAGAACAAACATTTTTCCTCTCTAACATTCTTTCCAATCTTGCTTTATTTGACTAAAAGTTCTCACTTTCGTTTATATCTTCAAATTTAAAAAATACCATCACTCTGACAATTTTGTTTTTATCGAAAAAAGATGATTAGACGAGTAGTCGCGGGGCCACCCTCAAGGCGCGCGGCTTGCTTGGTTCGAAAGTTTCAGCGCGCCTAGAGCGTACGTCTGTCGAATCTCACGCTTGGCACTTGGTCTCTGTACTTTCCTTGATTTGGGCGAAGATTTCTTCTAACTTTGTATTGAAGGGCGATCAAATCAGAAGATTGTCCGGTTTCAGGCATTGCTCTAAGGCCTTGGGACAAACTACGAAGGAGCTTAAACGTTAACAGTCAGGGCTTTATGAACTATTTACATGTGATTTCCGTCCGTTCACCCATTGGCGGATTCCCTACTTTGATGCACAGAGCGCTCCCAGCTTACGTCGTTGGCAGATGTCAGCCAAGACTGGAAGGTGCGTCAGCTTAGCCAAATTCATGAACGCTTGATTTTTATTTTATTCTATTTTTTAAAATACTTTTTCTTGAATGTTACTTTTGATACAACATCGTAAATTGTGCAATATTGGTATATAATCTCATCCTCGGTGTTGTTCAAAAAAGTATAGGGCATATTTGGTCCGGTTGCGGTATGGTAGGCGACAGCCTACTTTTCGCGCTGATTTCTGCACTTTTCCACTACAAAAATTTACGATCAATCATCGGGACGCTTCTCCCAAAATACCTTCGCGGCATCGGGCATCTCGCGGCATCCGGTGATTGCCTCGTCCCGTACTGATCGACGACCAATCGGCGGATGGCCCCTCCATGTCTCGCTTCGCTGGTGCGCAAGATCCAGCAGACGAGGCATAAATACAGGTGCCTCGGTGTCCCGAGAGTCATTTCTCGACGATATAGCAAGGAGTAAGGATGCACCTCTGCGAATTTTGGAAAGTTGACACTTTTCAACCCCGTCTGTGCAGGGTCAGCCAGGCCTCGCCGAGAAAAACACGAACCCGACTACTAGCGTCACTAGCAGTCTAAGGAAAATTTTTTTCTATTCATTTCAGTCAATCATCCTGAAACCTCCGATAAAACATGTAACGAAGGTTTCTCCGATCAAGCATGTAACGAAGATTTCCCCGATCAAACATTTAATGAAGGTTCCTTTCCTTTTATTTTTTAAGTACGTAAAAAAGGGAGACAGTCGACGAGCTCCCTTGGTCATTTTAAATACAACTCTTTCACAGCATTCCGCATCACGAGAACACCCTCACGTGGAACGCAATCCTGTGGACGGTGTCCCTGAACATCAAGGGAGTGCCTGCTCATCGTAGGACGCCCACGCGGAACTCAATCCCGTGGACGACGTCCCTGGTTTCTCGCTCTCGGCCGGGTCACATGTGGACGTCCACGCGGATATCCATCCCATGACTGGTGTCTCAGTGATTTCGCCATCCTTAAGAACAACGTCGCAGATCATAAGGGATCAGGTAGATCTTTTTTTCCAAAGGAGAGTGCGTCCCCTATCCCTCAGCTTCATAACTGGTCCTTATCAGGACCAAAATCGGCCCTTCTCACAGCCACACAGAGCATAAACATCTGATACTCATATTGATACAGATTATAGATGAATTTTAATCAGCAGTCTTTAGTTAACAATTTATGTCACAATGCTTCATTAAATAACATACTTCAGATAAACTCGAATCAAATCGATAATAAGAATGAATCAAATATTTTTCCTTTTAGCGTCTGGGATTATTTATAAGATACCCTGAACGAAGGGATAGACCAATGTGATAAAAAATAGCTTCATCTTTGGTTAAGCGTTGTCTGTTGGATTTCTCAAATCTGTGTGTTTCAACCAGAAAACCGTCATGATATATTCCACAAATGTTATCATACTCGTTAACTTCTGCAACAATGTATCCTCGACGATTAACCAAATAACGATGTATCGTTCTTTTCCCCCTTCGGCCCCTTTCTTCCTCAGCAATCAAATAATAAATTCCTCTATTCTGGTCATAAGGAACTGGACTCTCGACAACAGGATATATGCAGGCTGAAGCCGGGTATCCTAATTCTGTGAAAAAAAAATAATTTGCTGAAAAATGACATCAATGAAAGGTTGCCAGTGCATACATATAGGCGTAGGTACACAACAAGAACAAAGGATTAAAAAAGATACAAGAAGGAAGCGGTAATAAAAATTAGCGGGACCATGTAGAGTCACATGTAACAAGTCTCATCTACGACAAGTTTTATCCACGGCAAGTCTCAGTTAGGGAAAGTATCTTCGTAGCGAGTTTCATCTGCGGAAAACCTCTTTGTAACATCTCTCTTGAGTAGACTGTCAATATTTAGGCAAGCCTACCGATCCAAGTTGTCTCCACGAAGAGCATTTTGCCACTTCAAATTTTTCTGGAGGAAGAGCTGCCATACTTTTGCCACTCTAGCGGCGTAGAGATGCTGCAATGAGTGAATTTGGATTGGTAGGCTTGCCACAATATTGGCAATCTACTCAGCAGAGATACCGCGAAGAGACTTGCCGCAGATGAGACTTACCGCAAACAGACTTGCTGTAAGAGAGACTTGCACATGTGACCTGACACAGCTTCTCTACCCAAATCATTCTTTTCTTTCCGTTTTTTCATTTATATTACTCGATTTTCGTGTAAATTAGGTACTGTATTGTCACACATACCGAAAAAGGTAAGGAAGACAACTAAGTAGGAAAACAAGCTCATGTCAATCTTCATTTACTCGGAATATAGATAAAACTGATCAACCGAGAACTTCTGGAACAACTGAATATTCTGATATCTCACAACAGTGTTTGCTATCTCATTTGTCCTACTCCATTCTCCAACATACTTTCAACCTTCAGAGGTAAAAGAATTGCAATGTCAGGGATCCTAGCATCTTATAAGCATCCTACGACTTGAATGGGTGATGAAAGGAAATTTCATCTTACAAAAAATTTTCATTCAAGGGGAGGAAGTTCCATCTCTTCGAAAAAGGCCCTTATATAATTTCGATTGAATTTTACATCATGCAGGCGAACATTTGATGGACTAATTATATTCCAAGCCTTCTTTTCAAAACTATACTTATTCTACCATGCAGAGGTTTAGACAGAAGGTCACAATGTTTTTCTTTTGAATTATCTTTTTATTTGTACATTTTTTTCACATAATTATTAGATCATAGTTTAGGTATGTTCAACAATGAACAACGAACTTTTGATAAGATAGAGCTGTTCTACTTCTTCTTTGCACTTCACTAAACATGATCATCAATTCAACCTTGATTGGAAAAAAATGAAAATTCCTAACATAGAAAATAACTAATAAAAGAAATATTCAGGAAATAATAGATATTGGGAGATTAAAAACACTGTGCATTTTGGATTCAGTGCTAAAAAACTTAATTACATATACTTCTATATAATAGAATGATTTCAACACTTTCGGTTACTTTACCATTCTTCTCTTCCTCCACTTCCTAACTGTCCATCTTACAGCGTGGCTGCAATTTTATGGGAGTTCAATTCGATCATTGTTTCTGGGACAGTAGAAAATTTTCTTCATAAAAAAATGTGAATATCATATTCTGTCAATGTTATTATCTTTTGATGGCGCTATAAATTGTAGCAAAATGCATTAACATTTGGTGTCTATGTTTTCTGGGAAATTCTCTTCCAATTATTCCTTTCATCTTATGTCAAACTCCGTGAATTCATGGAAGTCATGTAATAATAAAGGCACGGGGACTGTGCCAACTATACAAGAATATACAAGCATAGTTTGTGACGTTGCAGATTTTGCAACGCACAAGGTTTGGATGTGAAATATTGATTCCAAGAACTTCTGGCACTTCAGGGGCCATACGATGCTCCGCGGCTCCTATGTTTGTAATTTTATTATTAGATCGAAAGCTCCTTTGCTTACTCATTTTCATGAACTGCAACACACCTCGGGATCAACATCATCGATGAACATTGAGGGACATCGAAAATTGGTGGAAGTCAGGACATTATATTCAGTAGTTAGTTTGGGTGCTTGGACACAAGATTTGAATGTTTACACCAACGGCTGCCACTTTTCATTACTGCTAACTCAAAGTCTTTAAAACTCCAGTACTATTATATTTGAGATGCTCGGGGCCCAGATTGTTCAAAAAAAGCTTCTAGGTTCTTCTGGCTCCTGAACCTAGCGTAGAACCCTTCAGGAATGCTGGATATGAGGAGATTTTGTCGTCAATACCAGCTCTAAAGCCAAGGCCCGTCCGATCTATTATACAGCCTAATTCGTATTGCGAGACTCTGCTCATTGTGGCGGATGAGCATACTAATAATGTTTCAGATTATTATTCCACGAAGCGTCAGCGCGACGAGTTCAACATGAATAAATGCTATCATTTGAATGTTTTATTTAAATTCCAATTGGTCGGCCATCGTCGTGCATCCAGAAGCTGTCCTCCAATAATAGTTGCACCTCCCTCAAGCAGCCTGTCAGAGGCAACCAGGTTGCGACCAATCATAACCACTCGCCGGGCTTGAGCATAAGACCGGCCTAGCAAGCAAAGTCGATGAGAGTTACTCATTCTCTATTTCTATTCACGGCCTCTGATGTAGTCGGTGCAGCGGGTGACGCACCCTTTTTGGAGCTCTTCTGTCATGTTATTTACCCCCAAGAAGAGGTACTTCAACGTTCCTATTATACTTTACGAATCAGCCCGGTATGCAATTCTGTTTTCTCCATCTGGAGAAACCTCAGTGCTCCCATTTATTAGCTAAGCTTTTTTATGATTTGAAGAGTTTCTAACCTTTTTAACTTTTGTTTGCCAAGAAAGCTCACAGTTAACAATGTTATTGTATAAATTCAGTTGGCCAAGAAGGTCCTGAATTCAATCTTAAGTTTTTTACCTTTTTAATTGTCGTTTACCAAGGGAGACGCAACTAATGAATCAATTTTTCAAATTTTTGTTGGCCAGGAAAGCCCTGCAATTCCATCGCAGTTTGAAGTCACGAGGTTTCCCACAATAAGTGTTGTGATAATATGCTGTAGTTATAATCTCTTCCCATTTTGATCACTTGCCTCATTAAGTTTTTGATTATTTTGTATCTGGAAATTTATCAAATATGTACTACATTGTTAAACCGTATGACTCGTGTCCTACAAGCTGATTTCAAGTCGCGATCCAAATCTAATTTTCCCTCTGTCGCTGAATCCCTTCGAGACCTGAATTATGAAAAAATATTGAGGGACCCAATCTCTCGTTACATGGTATTGTTAATTCTCCATAGTTGCTATCTCACTTCATAATTATTTTTGACCCTGAATATTTTGTTGAGATCCTAATGTTTCCATGTTTCCCTGGGACCCTTGTCCCCTTACTAGTTTTGTACCCATCACCCCCATTTATTATAGTCTACCAAGCACGTGGAGTTTCTATATTGAAATCACTTTTGTAAGATTATTGGACCTTTGTAATTGTGAATTTCTAAATCTGGAACAAATAAAGTTACTGTGAAGAAAGAGTCTGCATTTATATCTGAATCAACCATGTATTGATAAAAGTTAATTCAAAATTTAAGAATTTACTGTTCAAATCACAAGAATCTTTCTTCCCCTGACGCTTAACTTTATTTACTATGCGAACCCCATAAAATTAGTCTTAATGTGGAATGTGCATCGATTGCACCACACAACCCCCATTCAATAGGCAATGACGGTTGAAATCGGCTTATCGATGCCACAGCAGGCATTATTACTCGAATCTTTATAGTTGTAAGCCTGTTCTACGGCCATAATTACAATAACATAATAAAAGAGTTCTAATCACAACTATACAGATATTTATACTTCCTATCTATTTCCCCTGCCACATAGGTAAGGATTTATAAATCTACCAATTCTTCATACTCTGCTAATTTTGCTGTCAGAAGTTGTCATGATTTCTTCAAGAAATTTATATCGACTGTTTTCTTCACCAGAAAGACGGCTTCCTCCTGCAGGTTCTAATGGCAGTTTGTGATAGTAAAAAGTGTGTTGATTCTCATGTCATCTTGAGGAGCGAATATTGTGTCGATACTACTCTTATCATCTGATTGAACCTTCCATGCTTTTCATAATTATCGAAAAAATCTCACAAGATTTCGACATAACTTTGCAAGTATTTGTATGAGGCTGAAGCATCGCATAGATTAGTACTAATGCTTTGCAGAGAAAGAATAGTTTTATCAAATCGATCATAAACGTCGTCCCAAAGGACTAACATTATCCTATTTTTTAGCTGAAATAATTGTCCAAACAGTCCTTTAGCTTCAATTCGGATACTCAGAGTTTCGGCGTCATCATTTTCGATCTTCAGCAGGGCCTTAATAGATGCATCGTATGAATCTCTAAATATGTGGAAAGATCTAGAATCAGCTGATCATCTCGTGCCTGACAGAGACTTCAGGAGGAAGCTAAAAAGGCTATCTTTCACCATTTTTTTATGATTCCTGACCTATGTGTAGATGCGCTGAAGAACGCCTAAGCATGCTGTACAAACATACAGAATTAAGTAGCTGGTAAACAGCAATCAGAAGCAGACTGACTCATTAAATCTGAAGAATGGTTAGAACATGACGCATAAGAAGCTTACAAACACGTGTATTTTCCTGAAATACTCCTAGCAGTGTAATGTGTTGGACCTCCACAGTTCTCAATGTTCATAACCAACTCTTTGAGAAACTCGACTAATACCTTTTCTATTTTATCGGCGGTGTGATTCTTCAATTCTAAAAATTCAATTAATCTTTCTATCACATGACCATTCTCGCGCACATAGCATGAAAGATATGTGAATCGATTGATTTTAGTGATATTCTGTGTCGAATCGAAATTCTTTGAATTAAATCTCATCGATGAGCTCGATGAGTTCATAGTATATGCTCCATCAAAAGGTAAGAAACATTTTCTTTGCGTTTATTTCCATGCTCTTCAATGTCTTTTTTTGGGGAATTATCAGATTCTGCGATGATGTTACACTCGAATAATTCCCGTTACTTTCTGATTGAAGCGTTTCGTCGCAACCTCAGAATGCTGAGCCGCGAGTTCCTAAAAACTTTATACCGCCTTAAATGTGCTGTAGAACTCGTACCTAATATTGACAATAATCTAAATATTGGTTCAGCAGATTACGACCCATGCATCCTTGGTCGGGCTTCCTTGCTATCCTCGGGTGAACCTAATATCTTCCCTAATCCTCTCGAGCATTAAAACCATTTGTAACATAAGATTTGCTTCAACCAAATACTTTGGAATGTATGTATTAATGTATTGAGCGGATTCGTTCTTGAACAGGCGTTTCGATTTTTCTATTGAATTACATACAGGATTCATGAGAGATTCGGTTCGAAACTATAAATATATTGCGTGAAATGAGAAAACCATTCGAACAGCTCCAAAAACACAATATTACATGAAGACAAAGTCTGCCGCATATATATGGGTGATTTTGGAATATATTTCATTTTGTATGTCCTTTGATGTTTCTTTGATGTTCCAACAATATTCATGATGAGAATACAGAATTTAAAAAATATCCCCAGAATATATGCATGAGGGATAGAAATGTAAAAATCTAGGAATAGTAAGTATTCACTGTATGCATTTGACCACAATGATACTTACCCGTGGACGTCGATGCACCAGTCTCAGTCAGCTTTGCCATGGATGAATATAAAATGGAAAGCTTTCACTCTCAAAATCAGCATTTAAAAAAAAAGCATTTCTAGCAACACTTTCTGAAAAATAACATCCAAAAAAACATTTTGGTGCACGTAATTGCAAACGTAGTTGGTAAATGAAAAATCAAAAAGCACAAACTGGATGTTTCTCTTGAGGGAGTGTCTGACAGACTAATTCTTTACCTAATAATATAATATTTACCCAATGAAAACTAACAATTGGAAGTACTTATTTATGACCTGCGCCTCATTTGAACCTATAAAAAGTAGAAAGAACTTTAGAGCTTGTCCACTGCATACAGTGCATACAGTGCATACATACTACATACAGTAGGGAACGCCTTCCTATGGGCTTGAATGAGGTTTTATTTTATCAATACCTTAGTTCAAACTTCTTAGAATCTGCACTCCTGGAGTAGAGCTATGAAAAAATTTCTAAATCTGTCTGGTTATAATCATATATTCCATCGCCCGCAACCCCTACATCATTTCGTCCTCTAACCCATTGCGTACTGAGACACAGGCTTAATAAGCATATTGTATAAGATGGAACTGGGCTGGGAGACAGAAACAACATCACCTACATGTTATAAGGAAGTGAGATTTAGGAATAGGAGTAATCAGTCAAGTAGAATGTACGTGGAATAAACTGAACTCTATGGAAGTCGTGAGCAACTTCCAAATAATTTGGAGTAGGAACAATTCAGTTTAAGCCATACGATGCTATATTATTGGATCAATCGAATCTTGAGGTATTCTGCGAAAGTCGCGCTGATTCAAGATTATTTCAGAGTTCTAGAGATATATTCTGAAGAATGTGAGTAAGAACTGATGAGTGCCGATTGTTATTTGACTTGTATTTTTTTTTGTATTATGTTTTGCTCACTAAGGAACGTAAGGGGAACCATCAGGGCTCAGAACAGGCTATAAGCGAACTTCATTTTTCCTTCATATAGAGAAAACTGATCAACATAAATTAATGAATATTTTGATATTCTGACATGCGGTTCTTCAATTCTCCAAATACGATGGGATCGCCCAACCTTATCTCGCCGCTGCGCAGGCGTTTTTTGATCACAATTTTTTTCTCAGGAAAGCCTGAATCAGTCACACTCCTGATACTGGTACGAGATATTTTTGATACGTCGTATTGTACATTGGTTTATTTAATCTGCGGGAAAAAGTTTGAGTAGTGCGTTATTATTCATCCCTTCAATTCCTCCATAGTACTAAGATCAGTTGATTGCGGGTTTTGTGGACTTGTGGTTCAATTCTTGTTCCGGAGTTTTGTTTGAATTGAAGAACAGGGACAATGAGTGAAACTGAAGCTAGTGAGATTGCCCGAAAATCACTACAGGTTTGTGAAGTAGCTAAAAGAATCTGCAAGAATCTTCAACTAAGAATCAATACAGAAGTGTAACAGTTAAAAATCATTTCATGCAATAACAAAAATGAGAAAAATGCTAAGTCTTGGCCTTGAAATATGCTCTTGGCCTATTTGATCAAATTTTCAAAAACCTATGTACCTTCAACTTCGTGGTTTCGCTATTCAGTTCTGAAGAGCAGCATGAGAACTTATGATAATTTTGACATTGTTACTCATGGAAACCTAATGCTTCTCCATAAGGAGAATAAAATAGATTTTCCAGCGAAAAAAGAATAGTTCCATTACCATATAATTGTACAATATTCTTCATTGAAGCTCTTGAACAGCAATACTTAGCAACAAAGGTCGATACGAAAGAATCTATACTGAGTATACTACAACTGGAAATCCTGAAGTGCAATCTCCATAACCAAAGCGTTTAGAAAATCATATTGAAGGCGAATTTTGGCGCATATTTACAGACTGTGGCTCAGAAGATGTGTGATCAATAGCAACATTGGCTGATCAAAATACAATTTTGAATGAATATACAAATTGTACAAACGTAACAATAAAAAAACTGTTTCGGAGAGGAAAAAGATGCATCACTCTGGAAGTAGAGTTTGAACCTAATTTTCATTGATATATATTTTTTTCAGATGCATGTATCCTTTATCTTTTTTTTGGAGTCAGAAGAACCGAAACCAACTTTGAAACTGTTGAGGAGGCTAAACGTCATTCAGTGCTACGTCAAAAATAATGATTTTTGATACCTTACTCGATGAAATCAGACGACCGGAAAAGGTCACGCAGCGCGCTTGAAGATTCAAATGTCCGAAATGCTTGCGGAAAGCGTCTACTTAATGCGCAAATATCGGTCTGACAGATTTTATTATAGAATAAAACTTGTTTGGAATAATGACATTAGGTAAGGGAAAGGGTCGAAAAATCAATATGTCAAAATTAATGATTTTTCATTGCCTACCTCCCAAGAGTAAGGTTTATAGGTTTTCTCGATTTTCGTAATGGAACATTATTGTAGGTTACTTTTACAACTTGTTTCATTACACATTACAATCACATCTTCAAATGTCGCAATTTTCTTTTAGGACTTTGTGCTCATTCTATTATTACTTGGTATACTTAAAGCTTGGGTGAAATGTTTCATTTGGTGACAGGTCTCTAAATCAGGTAAGTCAATCATGTCCATGTCAAAGGAAGTTATCTTGCTTCCTTTACTCAGCAATGGCCACAAGAAGAAGTTGTCACTGTTCATCATCATTGTGCTCTCCTGAAAATCGGACCCTTTTCTAGAAAAGTATAAGAAATGCCTGTCGCTTCGAAGAACTTCATGAATTCCTTTGACATCTAGGAATCCGACATCTTCATCCTCATCGATGTCAACACGGGACGCGACAGATGAAGTCGCCTTGAATTGACATCTCATCAACGCTTCAAATATTGGTGTCCTTAGAGCCTCTTCAATTTAGTGGTATTTTTTTTCACCCATTTAGAGTAAACGCAGATCATTGTAGCCTTCCGTTCCTCCTTCATGGATTCATAAAAGAGTTTATACTTTTCTATTTGAATTTATTTAACATCACCCTCAGCAATATCAAATAATTTATCAGGAGACTCAATTAACCTGTCCCGTCTTGCATTTGTAGGCCTTTTTATTGATTTTTTCAAATTCACCCATTCTCCATGAATTCCAACAAGTTTATCCATGGAAAACTTTTCAACAACTGTTGGCACTCCACCCATTATCCAAAATGGGAGGAGCTCATTAAAGCCGATGAGCTTATATGTGGATGACGATCTGGTTTTCCTCTTCGGAGGCATGGTGATATTCACAAGACTGAAACGCAAAACATTCGCCATGCACAGTTATAACATCCGCAACTACCAGACCCAAGCCAAAGAGGAGGGCAAGCTGCGGTGATGTAAACTGACAGGTTCTGACACGTTCAGTGTTCGGCATTCCTGAGAGGAATAGTGAAGCCGTGGAAGGTGGAAAGGAGGGAAGGCATCTAGGTATATACAACTGAATTTCAGAATAATATCGAGGCTGTTTTCTGTCTTACGCCTGGAAGGTAGGCAATACAAAATCCTCAATTTTGACATATTGACTTTTGACCGTTTCCCTTACCTAATTGGAATATTCCGAAGAATATTTCATTTTATAACAAAATCTGTCAGACCGATATTTGCGCATTACGTAGATGCATTCCGCACGCATTTCGGAAATTCGAAGATTCAAACCTTCAAGCGCGCTGCGCGATTTTTTCTGGTCGTCCGATCGCATCGAGTAAGGTATCGCAAACCATCATTTTTGACGTAGCACCGAATTACGGTTAGCCTTGCTCAACAATTTGAAAGTTGGTGCGAAACGGTCCACTCTAATACAACATAGCCTCAACTGATGACAGGATGAAACAAGCTGATGAGATGGCCTGCTCGTGCAAAGAGAATAAAGGAATGTTTCTGGTTGAAAGTTTTGAGTTAAGAGATCTGAAGGGGCTTCGGAACACCATAGCTTGCATGAATAATGTATAGATGGAAGGGAGCAGCATATGTGTACATGGATAGGTTCTTATACGAGCAAATCATTTAAAAGGAAAATAATTATGCCTGGACCAAACGATGCCGTCAATCATGTTCCAATGTTAAATCTAGGAAAAGGTCAGTTTTAGTGTTTATGTATGAATCCTGAGGCATGATGGCTACGAGAAGCTTTCCACTTAAGGTCATTGCTTTAACGATTGATCAGCGTCTTGTGTCTCAGCGATGTTGTGGAATAGTTGTTCCGTTCGAATTATCAAAATACTAAACCCGGATTATTCTGAAACCTATGTCCTCTCGTAAAAGTTCCTTATTCTTTCGAAACATGTAAATTCTTTGATATCATGTAATATAATGAGGCTAGGACCGAACAAAGTTGGCTTTTACCGAAAGAAAGTTGGACCAATGATA
>WSXT02213279.1:0-17546 GCA_011762715.2 Neuroterus valhalla | reverse complement strand
TACTTCACAAAAACATAATCCATCATACTGACTATTTGTTGCAAATATTTGTTTATAACAAATAACTTGACATATCATTTATTTCGCCAACCTTTTTGCATCAAACCTGAGGCCTAACGCCTCTAAGAAAAATTTTCACAGAGAATTAAAAAAAAAATTGAAAAAATCAACATTTTTTTCGCTATTGGCAGCTCTATAAAAATTTAAACAAACGAAAATTTAAAAATCGGCCTCGACAGTTTTCTAATGAATTCATAGCTGAATTTTTTCAAAAAATTAATTGAAAATCAATCAAGAATTGGGACCTACAGGTTATTTTGAACATCGTTTTTTCATTTCGCCCCACTGTGTGGTCGTCTGCTTGGCTCACTCCAGCTATTGTTGCATGTTCTTCACTCTTGCTAAAAATATAATCTCTGTTAAAGAGCTATCATTCTAGCTGAAAATACATAGTCCTGGTTATTTTATTTTCTTGAAATGAAAATGTATGCATTTTTTAGCTTGGAAAATCCTGTTTTGGATGAGGATTCCACTCTTTTATTGGAAATTTGTTTTCATGAGTGGAAAGTCACTGTTCTTTATCTGAAATTGAGAACGTTGCCTGTTTGGAAAATAAAAAATTACATATTGGGGCTTTATCTTTTCCGGTCGAAAAATGAACTTATATATCGTGAGAAATTGGTTCCTTTGGCTCAACATTTCAAAAATTTTCTATAAAGTTGCTCTTCTTATTCTGAAATCAACTTTTTTGTTAACATTCAATATTCCTGGTTAAACCTCCAACGACTTTGGTAGGAAATTTAACCATTGGGTTGAAAACAACAATTTATTCAAAAAATCAACTATTTCAGTAGAAAATAACATATTTCGTTCACAAACATTATACATGTTATACATCCAAAAATAGGATAGAAACCTATATTTTTCTCAAAGCGTGCTGAAGGTGACTAAAAAAAAATACGCCGCGAGGCCCCCCGAAGCGCTCGTAACGCACGGTGTGCGTGAACCAGTCGCCATTTTGAATTTTGCAATTTTGACGTCCGATTCGTTTTCAGCGACCCCGAAAACTCAAGATTACCGAGTTTCACTTTTCTAGTCCCCATAAACTGACCATAATTACATTTATATTTATATCATTTATTAACGCGTTTTTCTTGAAACAGTTTTTTTTCAGCTGGCGGCCACGATTCCGGCCGATCTACTGGGTCGATTTGTCTTAAACTTGGAGGCAATTTTGATAAGGTATATCGCTATCGTATGACCCTCGATCATAATCTTTCATCAACATTTAGCAACTTCTGTCAACAATTTACGTAGCGAAAAACGGTCAAAAATACAAAAACTACTACACTGAGAAAAAAACGCAGTCCAGCAGCATCTGGAACGCACTGGTTACTCTCCAAGGGCGAAAGTTTGGATCGGGCATACTTCAGTGCACGCTGGACCGGAACCATTCATGTCCAGAGCGCACTCAGCTATATTTGGGACATTATTGAAACGGAGAAATGTTAGCACTGCCTGGCCAGCAGCTATATTCCTGTCCCGCCCTCACGTTTACACGCGCTGCTGAGCAGTGTCAAGTGTAATCATGCGAAGAAATGCTCAAAGAGCTTCTTGTTGTTGGTAATTTTTCTTCGGTAATCAGTGCTTTTTCAAGTTTCTTCAAACTGTTTTTTTTGTTGTGAGTGATGTAAGTTTTTGTGTTAAACGTGAGTTCTCTACAGCAGCACCCATAAAGTGATGGCAGTCGTAAAATTAGATGGTAAGTTGGAGTTTGTCACGTATAACCTCTTTTAGAGGATAACCTCTTTCATAAAAAAGCCATTACATAGCAGCTTTGCCCAAGAAATATGTTGCTCACAAAATGTTGCGTTCATTATTTTGTTTTTCTATTACATCAAGTGAGATATTTTCCAAAGTTGCACTTTATAAAATCGATCATTGTGCTCTATGTATATACAAAGCTGTATTCTGAAAAACAAACATTTAATATGCAATTTCAACTATGTTAAAAAAAACTTTTACTCATCTATTCGAAATTGGAGTGATATGATTTCGATTTATGAGGATCATACAAAAAATTCTGAAGCTATTGTCAATCACTTCAACAACACAAATTGAGAACTATTTTCATGATTCCATACTTTCGAACCTAGACTTGTAGTAGTTATATTTTAAATTTTAGTAACAGAATTGAAATTCGAAAAATGTTACGTAAATTTCAAACTTTTTGATAATTACGAATTTTTCAACCGAGAACTTCTGTTATTACGCTTCGTAATTTCTAGCGTAATTACTAAAGGTCACGGTTGAAATATTCGAAATTATGAAAAAATTTGAAATTTGTGTAAAATTTTTCAAGTTTCAATTATGTTATTGAAATTGACCTGGACCTTCCTGCTCCCCTACATGGAAAAAATTTTTACTGGAGGAATTACAGGATAAGTTACGGGGTGGCGGATATGAGAAAAATTTGGTGAATCAACATTAACTTTTCTGTAAATCATCTACAACTGTTCAGTTATGATTACAGAATTGATAACTAATATTGGAAATTGGTGCTGTAAATGTACAAAATGATTATTACGAATAAGTACAAGAGCAACTACATTTCCTCTGTGAGAATGACGGTTCTCGGTCGCTCAAAATTATAGAACTCTCCTGTGTTTTGAAATACACAAAACCACCTTCAGGTCGCAAACCTTCCAAGTCAAACAAAATGAAGCCAGAAGTGTTTGTAATTGGACTTTAAAGAGACGCACGAAGCCAAATTTTCAATAATAATAATTTGTTTGAACAATTTTTACATATAAAATATGACGAAATCAAGTTCTTTTGAAACCTAATAGTATAACCCTTTCGTGAATATAAGACTTCGAGTCATGAGCTAGATGAGCAATATAGAATATAAGGAGTTTGAGATACAGCTGATTTAATATTCAAATAATTTCAATAAATTTAAATAAACTAAATTTTAATAAATTTGAATGAATAAATTCAAATAAATAATTAATTTCGCATAATCGATATAAAATTCTAATAAGGCTTCTAGCGCCTATAGGAAAATGAATTGTAATACAAATACTGCAAATGTTAACTAAGAGGTTTTTTCGTGCGCTAAGTTCAAGTTTGCCTTTAGTTTTTCGAAAAAAAATTGTTGCAACAAATTGTTTCTTCTAAATTAATTTTCAATTCATAATCAATTGCATCTTCAAATTTGAATTATTTTCAAATTTTACTGTAAATGAAAAAATGTGTTCTCATTATTGATAATGGTGTTTTAAACTAATCTGTTTGAACAAATAAGTTATTCCGCAAATGTTTTTTGTATTTTATGTTACGATGAAAAAGATATTTTATATCTATAATTTAATCATTTTTTTGTGACTTTTTCATTCATCAAATTTTTTTTGTAATAATTTCACCAACTCTTATATCTTCAACTTAAGTAGGAGCTTGAAAAACACAATAATTTTTTTCTTATTCTTCAATTAATATATCTTTTGCTGCTTTATCGATTTGAAGTTCTGTTTTCTATCTTGTATCTCATATGTCATGGAATATAGATTCAAAGTTAATATCGAACAATCCTTTGCAGCACATTATACAATTTTTTATGGGTTATCACAACATTTATTTCTGATCCTCCAATGATGAGTCTGTAAGATGTAAAAATAACTATTCAATTATAGAGTATTTTGCCTCGAAAAGTATCGGATGAACAAAATTTTTAAGATCGCTGATGCGCTCATGGGTTTAGGGCTTATGGGTTTACGGATACATGGGTTAAGGGTTTGTGCTGTTTTACATGACTTTTGCAACATATTGCAAATTTAGCAAATATTGCCTACAATATTTGTTTAAACAAATTATTTTGGGAAATTTCGCTTCATGAGTCACTTTGAAATTCGTTTACAAACATTTATGACAAAATTTTGTTCGATTTGGTTAAGATTTGCGATCTGTAGGTGGTCTCGAACATTCCGTCCCCAATGTACGGCGTCGGTGAGACTCACAAAGAATCACCCACAGAATTTCTTTCATTCAACAAAAAGAAAGTTTTTTTTTCAGAATGTCCGCTGGTGCGTGAAAACGGGAAATTATCGAGAATCATATGAAACTGGAAAAAAACCCGAAATGACAGTGAAATTATTTCTTGACCAGGAATTTCACAAATTTTTAGAGTAAAAATTTATCTTACGCATATTTTAAAAATTTTCTATTACAAATTCTAAAAATTAAAATTAAAAAATTTTAATTGAAGGATTTTGAAATCGCAGATTAGAATTCCAAAAATATGTCAACTAATCAACGGTGATTATAAATTATTTAATGATTCCTCAATTCGATCTGTACTTTTAATTTGAATTTGAAATTCTTGAATTTAAACAAAAATTATTGCTTAATATTTATAAATGCTTGACCGCTTTTTATAATCAATAATTATGAACCGAATATTTCAAATTGAAGATAAAAACTGAACTTTCAACGTAACAATTTTAATTGTCCCATTCAGAAAAATGAAAGTTCTGAATACAAACTTCTGGTATACAAACTATATCCAGAATGTAATAAGCCCCACTATATGTGACGAATTTTTTTTTGTTTCGGAAATGACGCGACATGTAGCAATTCCAGAACTCTGTCCTATTTTGGATTTAAGAGGCGTTCTGTGAAATGTCCAGTTTTCTACTCTGTTTTTAACGGACTTCAGTTCTGTGGAGTTTACAAGAAAGTGAGTCTGTAATTATTACGTATTTTTCCTCATATCCGCGACTCCGTAACAGATTCTTTAATTCCTTCAGTACAAATTTTTTCCGTGGAGGAGGGTTACGTAATTTATAGACAGACCTTTAAACTCTATTCATTGATTTTTGCAAGGACATATTAAGTATTTGTTTTTCAGGATACAGCTTTGTATATACATAGAGCACAATGATCGACTCTTCAAAGTTTAATTTTGGACAATGTCTCAATAGATGTTATATAAAATTAAAATAACGAACACGAAATTTTGTAAGTAACATATTTCTTGGGCAAAACTGCTATGTAAAAGGTTTTTGTGAAAGAGGTTATACTTTAAAAGAGGTTATACGTGACAACCTCCAACTCACCATCTAATTCTACGACTGCCATCGTTTTGTTACCAAAAAACATTAACAACAACACGATGCTCTTCGAACATTACTTTGCATGTTTACACTCGACACTGCTCAGCAGCGCGTGTTGACGTGCGCGCGGGACAGGAATAGCTGCTGGCCAGGCAATGTTGACAACTCTCCGTTTCATTAATGTCCGAAACATAGCTGAGAGCATTCTGGGCATTAATAGTTCCGGTCCAGCACGCACTGAGCTACGTCCGATTCAAAATTTTACCCTTGGACAGTAACCAGTGCGTTCCAGATGCTGCTGGACTGCGTTTTTTTCTCAGTACACCATTAATTTATTTCTGAATATTTTTTATTAATTGAGGTTTATCCGATACCCATGCATGTGCTTTTCAAGAATCTTTGTTGATTTTGTGTTTCAGATAAGCCAAAATGGAGTAATCGTGGCCGCCTAAGAAAATACATTTTTTTCGGGCTGGCGTATCTCCGCGGGAAGTCATAAAAAAAATTTTTCTAAATTTTTTTACATATAAAAATATGAACTATAATATGCTGAGAAACCCACTATTATGTAATGAAGTCTACGACCAAAAAAAAAAAATTGTTGAAAAAAGGATCTTTATTTGTGTACTAGCCCCTTTAGTGTTGAAAATGCAACTGTTTTGTGAAGAATGTGTTTTCTTGACATCAAAATTTAAAAACTTGGGGGTTTTTTTTTTGCAAAAAGGAATGTTCAATTGGAAAATTGATTTGTGTGGTTGGAAATTCATCTTTCTTGATTGAAATTTCTCTTTCTTGGTTGAAAGTTCAGCCATTTGGTTGGATATTGGTGAATTCAGATTTTGGAAATCGATTTGTCCTCCTGGAAGTTTAAAGTTTTTATGTTTGGCCTAAGCATTTAATTTTCCATGATCACGCTTTATCTTCCTTGGTTGAAAATGAACTTTTGCATTGAAAATAGGACTGTCTTCTGAAATGTTTTGCGTAGCTTGTCAATTAGAATATTTTTTATTGAATATTGATATTTTTTCGTCTGGAGCGTGACTGTTTGTTGGAAAATGTATCTTCGTGTTACGAGCGAACCCCCCCCCCTCCTTTTCTGCTGGAAAAGAAGTAATATTTCCATATTCTCTTTCTTATTTCGAATCAATGTAACTTCTAATAAACCTTGGAAAGATAACAGGGCCTGGTCGCTTACTCGTAACTTGAGAGCGTGCTTCCGGAATGCTACGTGACATTCCGAGCTTTCGCTCGACTAACCCGCGAGCCGACTCTTGAGTGCAGATCCTAGCAATTGTAAGAAAACGAAATTAAATAATACATTTTCTTCGAGTCATTCTTGGAACAGTTTTGGTTCTTCTAGACCAAAAATGATGGGGAAGTTCATTAAGAGACGTACAGTTCACTCAATCATGTAAGGGTGAACTTCACGATACCGTGTATGTAGAAACCAACGAGAACTATCAGCCACGAACGAGTCGAGGTGTATGTGGACTCGCCATCGCGACGAGCGGACACACATAAACACACACACGCGGGTACCGCGTGCGCTTTCTCTGACCCACGCATTTATAACCATGTCTTACTCTAGCATAGTACCACGATAATCTCAGCGAGACTGCAATGAGTCAAACGCCTCGACTGTTCATTGTATTCTCTCCTCCTCCTTCCTGACTCATTTTACGTAAGTGCGTCTCGCTTGCCACCGTGCACCACGGCTGACAGCCAAGCACTTAAGGCATGAAAACAACGCCGCGTGCTTCCTTAGCATAAACACGATGATTTAAAAAATGCTCGATCCTCATGCTTAAAATTCTAGGTCGGACCTAATAAAAATCTAAACCTAGATTGAAAATTCCAACCTGCGTCAATTTCGATGCAAATTAAACTCAATAATTTCTTTCGAAAAGCATGAAATGATCTGGTAAGGACCAGACCTCCTCAGATTTTCTTGGCCTGTCCGTTCTTCGGGATTTTGTATCGTCAAGGGACTTGGAATTAACAACCTAGAGAAAACTACCCTCTCTTGAATCTGAAAACGAGACAGAGTATTTTTCTCGGAAGATTAGGGCTTTGTCTCAGAGAAATAGAGCCTTTTCTCGTGAAACAAACTCAGAGTGGGGGTAGTCGCGTGTTGTGTGGCTCTCGCGTTGCTCCAAGGTGTGTAAGGACTAGAGTCGATTATAACAATAATCGGCGAGTGTAAAAATTTGTGCCCGCTCAGTGACCGGTGTCAAGGACACTCACCTGTACCTTCGCGAGTATATAGGGTGGTGTGACTACGTGACTGAAGCGGTAGTCGGTAAGGTTAATTGTGTCGAATTTCAAAATAAAATAGGGCTGAAATTTTGAATTTTTAAATCGATTTAAAATCTAATCTAAAAATAAACGAAACTAAAAACTCCGGTGCGGCTAAACCATGCCCAATCTTCCAATAAATAAGGACGCTCAGAAAACCCAAAAGCACCGAAGCGGAAAACGAGTACAAGGAAGGTTAGTTCAAAAACTCGCGAACACCAAGTTTGAAATTACCACGTCACAACTAATCGCTTTCGTCACCCCTAAGGTTTCCGCTGAAGTCCGCGAGCTTCGAGAAGTGTGTTCCGAAAAACTCAAAACCCCTGAATAGTTCTCCTCGTTCTTCGAAGAAGCGTGAACCTCCTCAAGGCTACGAGACAAGGATTCGAAACCGCCCCGGTATTTTCAAAAGACCCTCTCGATAGAACCATAGCGATCGAAGAGAAAATATTCAGAGAAATCGCTCAAAGGGGCAACCAATAATCCGGCCATGCTCCTCTGCTGAGGATAAACTCGGACTAAGTTCGATCCTGAAAAGGACTATCTTAGAATCCCCTGGAAAGTGAGAACCATTGGAATTGCTCTCCAAGATCGTAAGTAATGCATCCTTTTTGTGGTAATTGAACCAGGGTTGAGACCTACGGAAAATTTGGCAGAACTCTGTGTCTTTCTCACTATTAAGGGTTCATGATAGAATAAAAGGAGGAGATATGTTGCCAATTTGTGATTCACCCTTTTAAGGAGAAGCGGTACCGTAAAATCTGAATTGGGATCAATTTCCAATTCCGATTCGGTTAAGTCTTCAGCTCTGTGGGTTGAACGTTAAAGCCATAGGCTCTGTTGCCCACGTCGAAGATTTAGGCACACCGCTGCCTCCTTCACAGACTAGGAACATAAGAAAAACCAGATCGATATTATTTAACCTTGATCCGGATTTGATCCTAATGGAACCATGGTACCGTAAAGTTTGAACTGAAACCAGTTTTCAATTTCGACTCGGTAAGCCTTCAGCTCTGTGGGTTGACGTCGAAGCCATTGGCTCTGCGCCTCACGTCGAAGATTTAGGCGCACCACTACTTCCATTGTAGACGACCTCGTGAAACAAGAGAAAGAGGTCCGGAGAAAGACATCCGAAATCTGCTGAACTCCTCGGGTCGGCCCTATATCGCCACCTCGTTTTCCAGAAAGAAAGAGGGTCGGTTCCTGTCTGCGTGGTCAGACCCACGGTTCGGCCTGCGATACCGGTGCCAGTAGTCCTCTCTGCGAACCCAGGTAGACAAATCATAACGATCGATCTGTAGCAAGAGGAAGCCCTCCGACAGAGGAGACGCGCCATTTTGGACGAAAACCACCCCAATCGCGGGATTGAACACCCAGAACGCGAAGTCACACCAATCGCAGAACTTCCCAACGGCGATATCTCGGACGACGACACGGTCATAATGGAACCGGAAATCGAAATCCTAAACTAGGGAAACCAGAACAATTAAGAAAACAAAATAAAAACCCGGTGTGGTTTTTCCTCGCACTCTCCTCTCGGCTCGTGATAAAAAAAAATATCCGTTGTGGGGTACCCTTACTGACCGATCGCTACCGAAGGTCCCCTAGCATTAAATATGGCTAACCCCGAAGGTACCGACGAAATGAATTTGACAAGGAATACCAACATTTTGGGGGTCAACTCCAACATTACGATTCCCAACCCAGCCCCAGATGTCAACACGGCTGCGGCAATGGCTTCCGTGCTGGAATGTAATACACTGCAACAGAGCACCTACCATATTCCACAGTTCGATGGAAAAACACCTAAACTAAAGGAATTCCTACAGGACGTTGCGAATGGGGCGGTATATATTACTGAAGCAAACGAACCCGGGTTTATTAAGATTGTCCTCAGCAAACTTAAGGGAACCGCCCGTGACAGCGTCAGAGACAAGCAATTTAACAGGGTGAACGATTTGATCGCCCACGTTAAAAAACGATTCGCCCCCATAATAAAATACCGATGGTACTTTGAAAACATCGTCAACCTCCGCATGCGCCAAAACGAAACGGTAAGGGATTACTACGATAGAGTCCAAGGCCTTCTAAGCGGTGCCCGACATGCAGTAGAGGAAAAGTATACCAAGGTGTATAATGTGGAACAGGCAGACGAGGCGAAGGAATGCAATATTATAATGAGGCCAGTGACGGATGTAGCACTCGACGCGTTTGTGAAAGGGCTCCCAGACGAGATGGCTACCTTCGTAGACATCGGAAATCCCAAGGGTCTGGTTGAAGGCTTAGACCATACCCTACACATTGAGGAAAGGCAGAGACAAGTGGAGAGAGCTAAAAACCACCTCTCCGCCTATCCCGTCTCCCGGTCAAGAGAGGACGCTTACGACCGACCGCGTTCACCTAGCCCCCACTCAAGACAAATGGAGAGAAGGGACAGAGTTCGGAAGGAGCGGGTTCAAGTGGGAAAAAGGATCCAATCAACTGTTTTTCTCCAGCTCCTGCTAAGTATCCGGCCCTATACGCGCCCTATCCACCTCAATTCCCTTATTCCTATCCTCCACCTTTCCCCCTAACATTCCGTATCCCTATATACTCCCTCGTTCCCCCAGGGATACCCAACAGACAACAGCATCAGAACAAACCCCTCACGACAGAGGTACGAAAGACTGAAAGATAGTACCACGCCCCCAAGGTCAAGTTCGCCAGGACCGACGGAGGATTTAAACTTACAGTAGGCTCCTCGCCCGGGCGCGACAGGGAGTCGGTCTGTTCTTCAGCGTCCACAGAAACATGTCCATTTCCCAGAACACACCATCGGGTCCCACGAGCAGGAACCGAAGCAGGAGGTTCCCCGGTCATAGCTCTAGCAGCACCGGAATCGAATCATCCAAAATCTAACTTTCTAGTGGATCCGGGTTCAGATGTGAATCTGATCAAGATTCAGAGTTTACTACTCGAACTAAGGTACGAGCCTGATAAGGCCGTCCTTTTGACAGGGATAAACCCAACCCCTGCGGAAACCATTGGAACCATAAACCTTACGTTGTTCGGTACTCCGGTGGAGTTCCATATAGTAAGGAATGACTTTCCGATATCTCCCGACGGAATCATTGGAAGACCTTATCTGCGTCAGGAACAGGCCCAAATATCTTTTCGACACAATTCACCGGTTACTATTTCGGATCCAATTAAACCAATCCCGTTCGTCGACAATGAGTCGCGGTCCGCCCGGGAGCGGCTCAAGGCAGAAATCAAGCCCATTGCCAGGATCCTGAAGATCAAGGCAAGGACAAGGCAGCCAATCGCTATAAACGTCCTCAACCCAGAACTCAAAGAAGGATATCTGCCCAGGATTAAAGCCCCAGAAGGATTGTATTTAGGGGAAGCGGCCATCTCTACACGCAAGGGAGTCTGCCACGTGCTCGCCATTAACACGAGAGGAGAGGACGTCGAGATAGAGGTACCTGCCCAAGGAATCCTCCCCTATGATTTCGTCGACTCCCATGACGGAGAATCCACAAATTCCAGAATCCGAATACTAAGTCAAGGATTTGCGGAAGGAAATGGGAGATTCTTACACCGACTGTGTCAAGAAGGTTAGGGGATGTAACGCATCGCTGAATTGGCCTCCTCCGAAAGGGAATACGTCTATCGATGGATAGAGGATTTCGTCGACATCTTTCATAATAATGGAGAAAGACTCTCGGCTACTCACGTAGTGCAACACCATAAAAAAATTTCCGCGACCAAAGTCAGTGCGCAATATCCGGCAATTCCCGGGACTATCAGGATACTATCGCCGATTCATTCAAGATTATGCGAAAATCGCGAAACCCCTGACCGACCTCCTTAAGAAAGACGGGAAATGTAAATGGGACACAGGGCAGGAAGAAAGCTTCAATAAGCTCTGCAACTCCCTTTGCAGTGAACTAATTCTTCGATATCCCAATTTAAAAAAAATCTTTAAACTAACCACCGATGCCTCAAGACATGATGTTGGGGCCATACTAACCCAGGAAGAGGAAGGACTGGACATGCCTGTAGCATACTTCTCCAAGGCTATGAATAGTTTTCAGGAAAGATACCCCGAGGAAGAACAAGAATGCCTGGCCATCGTGCGATCCTTTGACCACTTTCGACCATACTTATACGGTCGAGAATTCATACTCGCCTGTGATCACGAACCTGTCCATTGGTTGGATCATATCAACAATCCAGGAGCCAGGCTACTTCACTGGCGACACAAGTTCCGAAACTACCAGTATAAATTCGAATACAAGCAAGGTAAGCTGAACAAAGGAGTTGAAGCACTATTGGGAAATCCTCACGACTTGAAGGACTCCGATGATCTCGAGAACCCACCTGAAACCTCAGAACACTGTTTGACCCCCTCGGTCAGTGAATCTCCTGCGGGGACAAGCGCAAAAGATATCCCTACGAAGGTATTAGTCCTAACTCGAGCAGGAACCTCCCAAGAACCATGAAACCACCACTTCAGAACCATGAAAATTTGAGCGACCATTATTTGTTTTCACACTTGTTCTCCCAAGTAGCTTTAGGACTTGCATGGATTGAAATGATAAACAAAACTTACCCTCTTTCCCCCTCCTCGGGCTGCTGCTCGTCCAGGTCGTAGGCCCGGACCATCTGTCCATTAAAATATTCTCTTGAAGCAATTGTTCCTTCACCCTTTTCACTAATCAAGCGGAGGCACCTTAACTTCACGCTTAACACTATCGCGTGTAACTACAGAACTACAGAAGCTGATAGCACGCGCAACGGTCCAGCAGGCGGTCGACTACCCCCTCCCCCCCCCTCCTCTCCTTTTTCCAAGCTCGAGAAACCAGGGCAAAGAATGAAAGAATGAGAAAAGAGAATGAGAAACTAATGGTACTGATATCAAAAACCGAACCTGTAATCATGGTTCTTTTTTTAAGTTTTTCACTGCTCTGTGGTCACCTCTGTCTCGCAGTGGAAAGAGGGAATTAAGGGAGACCTGCGATTTCCAGATTAAGGTAGTATCGCACCCTCTAAGATCTTCAGAGCACAGGAAGACTCCAATTAAATATAGAAATTAGGTTAATCGATAGTGATGATTGAAAACTACAATGCTACGAAACTATCTATAAATGTTGCGACCCCCAAGGATGAATGGGTGATTACAGATGCCTGGTCATGAAAATCCATGGTACATTTGTAATTACCGCATGGACAAAAAGAGATTACCTCTCCACCAACAGACAGAAACTATGTAACCTACTTGCCTCCCTCTTTTGCAGCCTCTTCACTCAGGAGTCGCCCTAAGTTTCGGGGACAAAAAGAGCACAATCTGGTGTGGCTTTTTACGAGCAAACCACCCCCCCCCCCCTTCTGCTGAAAAAGAAGTAATATTTCCATTTTTCCTTTCTTATTTCGAATCAATGTAGCTTCTATTAAACCTTGGAGAGAGAGAACAGTTTTGGTTCTTCTAGACCAAAAACGATGGGGAAGTTCATTAAGAGACGTACAGTGGACTCAATCATGTAAGGGTGAACTGTACGATACCGTGTATGTAGAAACCAACGAGAACTATCAGCCACGAACGAGTTGAGGTGTATGTGGACTCGCCATCGCGACGAGCGGACACACGTAAACACACACACGCGGGTACCGCGTGCGCTCTCTCTGACCCACGCATTCATAACCATATCTTACTCTCGCGTATTACCACGATAATCTCAGCGAGACTGCAATGAGTCAAACGCCTCGACTGTTCATTGTATTTTCTCCTCCTCCTTCCTGACTCATTTTAAGAAAGTGCGTCTCGTTTGCCACCGTGCACCACGGCTGACAGCCGAGCTCATGAGGCATGAAAACAACGCCACGTGCTTTCTTAGCATAAACATGATGATTTGAGAAATGCTCGATCCTCATGCTTAAAATTCTAGGTCGGAAATAATAAATATCTGAACCCAGATTGAAAATTCCAGTCTGCGTCAATTTTGATGCAAATTGAACTCAATAATTTCTTTCGAAAAGCATAAAATGGCTCGCAGCACTTTACTTCCGTAAAATGCTGACGAGAATCCTGCCATGCAGGTCTAAAGTCCAAGCAGAGATGATTCGAAGCGTAAATTATGCACACCTAAGATCTCAAGCGAGTCCCACGGTATTTCCCCTCCATCCAACCACAAATTTTGCAACTCAGCGAAAATCCCTACCTAATTTACCCTGACAATGAGGTGTCGAGGCGAAGCTAATGAAAATCTAATTTGCAGTCTTCTGAGTGACCGGGTAAGGACCAGACCTCCTCAGATTTTCTTAGCCCGTCCGTTCTTCGGGATTTTGTATGGTCAAGGGACTTGAGACCGTGGAATAATTCGCGTAAGTCTCATTCGCATCCTCGTCCTGGGGCATTGGTGCTATATTTGACCAGGTCAGGACGAGAGCTAACCAGCAGCTATTTTCGCAAGCTTTTCGGGAGCAGTGTAAGTCGGGTCCGTACTTTTCGGAACGAGGGCGGCAGTAGTGTTTTCCGAAGGGCACACAGGAAGCTTAGTTCTTTTAACAAAATCTCGGACGTTAATTGAATCTCTACTCGAAGGGAGGCAGGACCGTAACGGGAGCGGTTTTGTTTCACGGCATCCTATCCGGCCTGGATAAAACAAAATTAACAACCTAGAGGAAACTACCCTCTCTCGAATCTCAAAACGAGATAGAGTATTTTTCTCGGAAGATTGGGGCTTTGTCTCACGAGAAATAAAGCCTTTTCTCGTGAAACAAACTCAGAGTGTAGGTATTCGCGTGTTGTGTGGCTTTCGCGTTGCTCCAAGGTGTTTAAGGACTAGAGTCGATTATAACAATAATCGACGAGAGTAAAAATTTGTGCCCGCTCAGTGACCGGTGTCAAGGACACTCACCTGTACCTTCGCGAGTGTATAGGGTGGTGTGACTACGTGACTGAAGCGGTAGTCGGTAAGGTTACTTGTATCGAATATTACTTTTTGTTTTCACTGTTCTCTTCTTCATAATCATATGTGTCTTCGACACGCCTGCCCATTGCAGACGTGCTTCTTATGCATTCTTTCAACCTTTCCTATGTATTTTGTTTTTGATCTATTCACACTAAATGCGTATGTTGTGCATCATATGATATGGTAATAACGATCATTTTTGACCTGTCCCTTACGCACAAATTCTGATTAGGGACAGCTACTCTCAGTCCGAGAGTAGGTAACGCCAACCCACAAAATAATAAATTAAAGGATGGCGAATTCTCTCACCCTCCCTCAGTTCGGGGAGCCCCACCCCCCCCCCCCCCCCCCGGTTATTTATTACTAGGCGATATATTTTTAATGCTCTCTTTCCATCATCTTGCTTTTAATAATTGCCCGTATAATAATAATTGAACCGTACGTGACACTTTGTATGTCGAAAATTCAAATAATGGGTTGAAAATAAACCTTTTGCTGAAAACTCATTTATTGTGTTGGAAGTTCCAATTTGTTGTGGAAAATTTGTCATTAAGAAATAAAAATCCATCCTTTTTGGCGTGAAATTAACTTTCCTGTTGAAAAACTCTTCCTTGTTTGAAAAATAGACTTTGACCTTGGAGACGATCTTTGTATGTTTCAAATTTAACTATTGGGTTAAAAATAGCAAAACCACACAAATAAAAATAGCACCCAAAAATGTGTTCATGAATTTTTTCTTCTAGATTAAAAGTTGTGTCTTCCTTGATGAAAACGAACTTTTCTGTTGCAAATTTAAATGTCGCCTGAACAATTCATCCTCTAGACTCGGAATTTTAACTATTTGGTTGAGAACGCAATAATTTTTAGTTCAATGATTATAATTTCTTTTTCAATAATCGACGTTTTGTTTTAAAATGTCAAAGATCAAATTGCTGGATCAGGAATTTGATAATCCCGTTTGAAATTCCATAATTTTGTTTCTCATTCGTTAATTTTTTGCATTCATCTTTTGTTTGAAAAAATTCGACTTTTTGTCAGAAATTTTCCCTTTTGGATTGAAATGATATCTTTCTTAGTTGAAAATATATATTTTTTAATCTTTAGTGGAAGAAAGTTAACTATTGGAATAGAAGTCCAACTATTTTCGGTTGAATTTTGATCTTTTCCGTTAGAAATTCGACAATCTGATTGGAAATTCAACTGGTTCCCTTAAGAAAAGATAATCAAACATTCTTTTGTCGTCGGATATATAAGTAATTGTTTTTGATACATGTACATATGTTGTGATCCAATGCAATTGTATTCTATAAGCGAAATTTGAACTTGCTTGGTTTAGACTTGCATGGATATCTTTATACATAATATAAATTATAATAGATTATGAGGAAGCTTTTGATTACGTCAATTCTTAAACTCAATATTTGACAGATGTTCAAGAGGTTCGAGAAGGAGAGTAAATATGATCCAGCAGAAGTAGACCGATTAGCACAACCTGTGATCAAACAATTGCCACCAATGAGGGATCCTTTTAAAGTTCATCCTAGTGCTCTCAAATATGAGGCAACTGGCAAGATAAAAAATCTTGCTCTTCATAAACTTCCCCGAGTATTTACAACACCGCTTGTTCCTGGAGAAGTTAAAAAATCTGCTCTGAAGTTCGTTGGTAAGCGTTTGAATGTTAATATTAGGACTGGAAATATTGAATAGCAATAAATAAATTTCAAGCATGATTTATTTAAAAATGTAATGTTTCCAATAACAGCCAATGAGCGATACAACATTCTGGCTACGCCTTTGGTTCGAGCACCAGGAAGGGAAACGGACTTGAAGGAAAACGCTTTCGACGTATCTCCTGCAGCACTAAAAGCCCGATGCTCAAACAGACTCAAAGTTTTGGCCAAACATAAGTCGTATGGCAAATAGGAGTGGATTTTTCATTTTTCTTTTTGATATGTATTTCGTTGCCTCATTAAAAATTTTAAAAAACTGTCTAATCGAAGAGGATTTATTTCATAATGTTTATTTGTAAAGTACAGTCGTATTACAATGTTTATGTTAATTTTGGGGAATAATCGGAATTTCTTCAATTTCAGTAGAGTCGTGGAGATGTGTGGGAGATATCAGAAACTTTAAAATTTACTTCAAAATTTATGTCTCTACGAAAAAATGTTAGGAAAAGTGTTGATAATAATACGGGAAAGTATTTTCGACAGCGCATCTGAGGTCTGCGGTACTGCGTCCCTAGAAGAAAGATAGGAGATGCTTGCTGGAATGATTCAATCCACGTGGCCATCAAAAAGAAAAACAATCATACTAGAGGGCGTTGGACATTAGTCTTTGACGTCCACATCTTGAGAATAAAATTAGAACTTTCGTTAGATTATTTATTAGATTATTTAATTAGATTAGGTCTTTTCATGTATTCTGTATAGCTCAAATAGTCCCTCCAACGGAGTGTTCCTCCACAAAAATTCTCTAATTTAATCGGGGCTCATCAGTCAATCAATTTATCCTAAGGATTGATTTCTCTCGATCCTTGAGAAGTGGTACTGGATTTGCACATAGATGCCTGTTATCTTACTTTCAGAATTTTCTGAAAACGCGTATCTTCGAGACAGAGAAAAATGTTCTGTTCATTCATTCATCAGCGTCGTTAATATGTAGTTATTCTACGCATCATAAATGAATTCGATTTTACCTGGTAAATTATATGCAACTTCCTGAAGTTGCGTACCTTTTATGTGTTGTCGTTCATCCCTTTCCTCTACTAGATATTCATAATTTATCTGCTGCTGCTGGCTTCCGTCGGAATCGAGTTCGGATTCGATTCGTAGCTGCGGTTTTGCGGTATTTTGTGCCCTTCATAGGTTTCCTTCAGTTTAGAGTCTTCCCTGTATTAGCCGGCAGTAGTATCACCTCTAGTTGCGTCGGAATCGATGGTTCTGGCAGAGCCATCGTGAGCGTAGCTTCCGGAGGTTACATCTGCGCTAATTTTCGGGCAACCCCCAACATTTTTTGGATACAAAGTAATTGCCTTGTGATGGATTCCGGGACTTGGGGCACGGATGGGCTTGGCTAGGCATTTGAGCTCCTGGACATTCATATTAACGGATACAGTGAACTTCCACTTAAGTTGACCTTCACTTAAGTTGACTTTCGGATAAGTTGACTGGGAACGTTCACATAA
>WSXT02213268.1:0-17546 GCA_011762715.2 Neuroterus valhalla | reverse complement strand
GGGACAGAAACACTCAAGCATAAATAGCCGAGAAACTGGCACTCTGCCAAGAGGCCCCTAGGCAAGCAATGAGTGTATTTCCCCCGTTTTATAAAAAAAACCGGTAAGCGTGCAAACTCTCTCCAATTGTCGCTGTGAACCCAAAGTATAAACACGAGGTCTTGGCATCTACAACATCTATTAAGGTAGGATCCAGAACTCTGTCAATGATTTCGCCAAGGCATTTCATTAAATATATTAATATTTTGGACTCTATTTTAACTGAATTGCTCCTTGGCTAAATCATCTTTAGTAATTGCATTTCTCTCATCGCTTTTAACAACATGCTACATTTTTAATCCCATTTTATTGATGTGTGTTAATATGTATCTCTAACTTTTTTTTAATATGTATCTCGACGTCTTTGTAATTTTGAGACCCAATGCCCCTTTGTGATAATGAGACCCTGAAAGTTTGACATGTTATTTTGCGACCCAATGCCCTTTGTAATGCCGATCTCATATTCACTTCTCTTGTAAATTTTAGAGACCTGAAACCTTTTTGATTTTGACCCTTTTGTGATAATAAGACCTCAAAAGCTTTGTATGTAATTCTCAAACCTAAAGCCCCTGTACTGGCCGCCCACTATGCTCTTTCCTTGATTTTGCAATACTTAATAGTAAATTAGATAATTTCAATCCTTTTATAGTGCCCTTTTTCTTGATTTTGAAACCCTACCACCTCCCATTAATTGTGACCCAAACCCCTTTATTAAACAAAAACTCCTCTGACACTCAAATATGGCGAACCCAATATATTTATTATTTGGGACACATTGGCTTTACGAGGCCAGAACTTCCCCTTTCGAGTTGATTTTTGAGAACCTCCCATGAGTCTACTTTTGAGCACCCTCCCTGTGTCTACTTTTGAGAACATTCCCTCTGTCTACTTTTGAAAAACTTCCCTGTGTCTACTTCTGACAACCCCCTTCGAGTTTATTTTTGAGAACTTCCCATGTGTGTATTTAAGAGACACATTAATTCATTTCGTACATACTTTGCGAACTTACTTTTTTTTTATCGTCAAGAACCCCCTTTGGTATCTTGCTTTTCGAATCCTTTTTTGGTATTTTCTAGAACCCATTATCTTACCCATTATTAGGTTTCCCTTTTTCCGTTCACATTATTGTACTCGCTTATGATATTCTGTATTGCATGTAGATTATAAATCCAGATTTCGAACCTGTAATTTATTTGTTTAACGAAAACACCTTTGTCCGTTAATTTTATCTCCCTTTTGGTGACCTTCGATATCGATTCCCTTAATATTATGTACTTTAACGTCTGATATTGTTATTTGGAGACTGAAATTGTATCTTTTATACGATTGGCCCTTCGAGTTTATTCAATTACAATTCCTCCTTTATTTTCCTAATCTTTGTGCAAATTCTGATGTTTAATAATGAGATCCCTGCACCCATGTTCGAATTATTTTATATTTTTATTGTGGCTTTATTGTGTTTTTCTATGATATTTCGTGATTTGAATTTCTCTTAAATTCTCAAAGAAATGGTTTACTTTTGCTTTCAATAAACATGAGCTTTGTAAGTACGCCCTCCCTCGACTATTGTTATGTTTAGACTGAGCTAGTAGTTTTTTGTCGACCCTAATTTTGTGTATTAATTTGGATTTACCTTTCATTTTTTTAAATGTTTCTTTACCTTTTATTATCTTTTTCTATGTTTTTATCATTCTTGTTAAAATCTTTATCAATTTTATTCAATCTGGATTATCTTATCTTTGGATACCGCATTACCTTATACCCTTTTTGTGTGTATTATCGCTTGTTCAATTTGAGGTGAACCCTTTTTTATTGAAGTTCGCAAGGTGCCCTCTATCCTTTTTCCTGAAATGTTTGGCGTTCAGTAAGGTTCCCGCTCCCTTTTTTGGGATGTAGATTCCTGGTTCTCTTTATCTTTGTCTCGCTTACTTCGGTTCAATCGGTTTTCCTGTATCCCAAGCGAGGACTGGCACCCAAAAATTTATCTTATGTTTTTTGTCTAGACTGCTTGTTTGAAACGTCATTCAAATTCCGTATTTTATTCAGCCTAATTTCTTTCGAATGTGGTCCTTTGTGCCTTTTTGGAAGAGACCACCAATTAATTTTTTAATTGGAAAAAGTAGCGTTACATAGTATATTTCATAGGTGCTCAGGGTGTTTAAGACACGCCCTGCACCTACTGCTGGAAATCTTCTGACGTAATATGCTTCTACGGTATGCCGAGGTGAAAATCACACCGTCCTGACACGCGGAAATAAAACTCTTGGTTCCTGAATTGAGTCCAGGTGATTTAAAAAAAGCAAACGTTGACTCACGTGCCAAGAATTGATCTTTCACAATTTTGTAAAAGTTTGCGTGCATCACCTTGTCTTCATGAAGTAATGCACTGTCCTCACTTCTGACGTTAAGTTCCAGGCCAAGGGTTTCAGCTGCCTTCTTCGCAGCTTTGTGAAGGAACGTTCTTTCCCACAATCCTGTCATTCAGGATAGATGTAAAGATCTAATAGACCGTGTTAAGACAAGTTATTGGCCTGTAGTTCCTTGGGTTGGACAAGTCACCTTTCTCCGGTAGAAGTACAGTTCGTCCTCACACCAGCTAATGCAGAAAAGGGATCTCCAACTTTGAATATGAGGTGAAGATGCGGGCCAGATTTCGGTGTGTAGAAGTGAACTTCTTCCACCAGAAGTTCTTCGATATTTGGTGGTTTCTTGACAAAAGCAGGAGGGTCGCTAAAGAGGCGCGATGGGTCAGCAAGAAACGTTTTATTCTCCCTGACCCATCCTTCTCTCTTCTTGATTCTCTTCCTTGCGTCAGATAGTACTTATATTTCATCAACAATGTGCTGCTTGATGGTCATCAGCTTTGACATTTTCAATGTGTGATGATGGATCCTCATTTCATGAGCGAAATTTCGGACCCTTGCCGTGAAAGGCTTACTAGATTGTATGTAGTCAATCACACACTGCATTCGGGAGGCGTTTTGTTTTGCTGAGCTAATCTTTGTGTTTAGATTATGCGAGCGCTTTTTAGCCTTTTTATCAATCATTCATTTGGACCTTCGATTTGAATCGGCCAAAGCTCTCTTCGCATCATAAACTGAACAAGTGATGGTCTAGAGGTCGGAATCCTCTGAGAGATCCGCACGAAATGTAACATCCATTTCAGCCAGATCATGGGGCTTGGGAGTAACCTGAATGTTTATGTTTCTCCTTTTCCTCAAATCGCCATCGTCTCTTAAGGGAAGCTTGTTTCTGCAGTTGGTCTCAATGTCGCTTCCTGATTTTCGTCTGCGGCTTGTTCTTGAAGTGGCTGAGGAAGCGTTTAGCGTACATATCTTGTTCGAAGAAGTTTGACGTCACTGTTTCTTAACACTTGCTGTTTCTTGCACTTGCTTCTTAATACTCCGTGATTAAGGAGAGTCCTGGCATCGTATCAACTGCGCAGGTTATAGATTTTATCCGTCCATATAGAATGTAGATCGGCAATAATGGTCGAACCATTGTCGGGTGCTCTGCGCGTTCCATCATCCTGAACCTCATTCATAACTGGATTTGTGTGTTGTGCTACAATATTTATTCCCACGAGTTGCTAGGGAAGGGATTGTCCACCCTCGCAGAGCCCCGCATGCGAGAGTAAGGCTGCACACTCCAGAAGGTCGCCCGGTATTCTGGAGACACCGTAAAGGACACCACACCCACGTGCCATTCAGCTTTTAGCACGGTTGTTTACGCCTGAGCTTAGGGGTTTTTACTTCGAGGCCATGCCTGAATAATTGTCCGCGGCTGCTTATTAGTTTTCGTAACCACATTCAGCAAAAACCCTCGGCACAGGGGCCCCCTATCCGCAACCTGAGGACGCGTTTGGTGGATTTGTCGTAAGCCTAAAACATATAGCATATATATGTATATAACATTATGCAGAACTCCAAAAGACCCTTCAAAAACAATAGTCAGCCAAACCATAACTACTAATCCTATATCTAATCCAAGTCTAATCCAAGACTTATCCAAGACATAAAGAACTACCAAAATCTACAAAATTTCCATTCCACTCAGATCGTTCGTCAACGCAATAAACTCATCAACTTAAATCCTAGCACGCACTTCCAAAATTCTTTTGACTTTATCAAAAACATACAAGTTAACATTCAACTCCAAGACATCCTTACGCATATCAACGTTATTTCCCTCTTTAAGAAAGAAGCAATTCCTGATAGAAACGATTTTATCAAATCCTCTGCAATTTTTTTCTTTGATCTCATATCTTTTATAGAACACTGTCTCAACAATTCTTACTTCTCTTCCAATGATCAATTCTACAAACAAACTTCAGGAGCAGGAATGCAGTCCAAGCTTATACTGGAATTTTTGAGCCGTTTCGTTCACGAAACATTTTTCATCTGGGTACATGGACAGGATAGAATACACAAATTTTCCCGACATCATTAATCGATTACATCCAAGCTTTTCTCAAGCCTCCTTCCACCACCACCACCACCACTTATCTCAAAAGCGAGCGGTCACTAAAACCTCTGTATAGATAGCTGTCTCCATAATAGGAATAGATAACTTAAGAAAGAAATCACAAAACGTTGAACGTATCCTTGTACAAAACAATTGTTTTGTATAAACAAATCGATAGAGCAATGAGGAAGAATAGCTAAAAAAACCTAGTCAACACAACCTACTTAAGAAAGAAAGAGAAAAACGACAACCATTATATCCTACAACCGAGGTATTTCACAAAAAATACGAGATAGTCTCAAAACAAGAATCCGAACCCTATCTAGACCACCTCTCAGTGATTCAGAAGTACATGAAATCCCTTGCTCTTGTGGCAGAGTCTATATCGGAAAAACCGAGAGATCGATGAGCCAACGTATGAAGGGAAATAAGAGTAACGTCAGGCTATGTAAACCCAATATTTTGGGTAAATTAGATGATTTTACATTGGTAAAACTGACATTACCTTTTCTATGAATCATATTACCAACGATTGTATATTTTTCTTCAAAACTCACGTTTGCATTCAGGAGCGCGAGAAGGAGTAACCTTCTTTCCTCTAGCAAATCTAACCTCACTATTGTTTTTATCTCCGATTTGAATAATAACTTAATTTTTCCAGAACTTGCTCCGGAACCACCGTCTCCACCTCTGACATCTTCATTACCACAATCTCGACAACCGGAACAATCGCGACCACCATTTTTACATCGGCCTATTCGAAACGAGCTTCGGTTAAACGCTGGTCTTCCTGAAGGTGCTGAATTGTTGCGTGTAGGAAGCACTCATGCGATAGCCCGAAATGGACGGTTGTACGATTTGCATGGTAAAACGAACACTTAGTAAACTAAAAAATATTCTAGAATAAGAATATTAGAGAATTCTGTTTCTAATTTTAGTGAATTTTCAATCATTAAATGTTTTATGGGCTGACCCAAAGGTGTCACACCAAGTGAATTAGTATATTAAGACGGTTGATAACATCTTATTAAATTTTTAGTATAATTGATTTTTTTTAATAATAAGCAATTGTGCATAATGAGTAAATAAAAAATGGAAATAATTTTTCTTAGGGCAATGAATGGTAGAATTGCAGTTTAGCACAACCAGTTAAGCAGTTATTATTCAATGTTCTCTATTACTTATAAACCTGATTAATGACATTATTCCTCTTACATTATCAGGCGAACTTATGACAGCATTTCGTTCTGGTGATCTTGTGATACACGATGGAACTCCTCTTGCAATATATGCAACTAATAGATTTATCCCGCTGCATATGGAACCTTTGGACCTTTCCGATTAACATAATAAGGACTAAGTCGCATACGATCATCTACAAATTATAAAAAACTGCGATTACAAAATTTAATATTGCGGCAATAAATTAGGTCAATTTAACAGTTACAAACTTATCAACACTATATGTGGTGAGTTATTCGATTAATAAAGGGAGATAATCAAATGGAAAAATGGTTCTTCAATTTGCTCATTTTTTACTACACACTATAAACACATATTTGCCTGCCATATTCGTGCGTCCAGCTTGCTTCGACAGTTGGATTCTGTGGATGATGGGAGGGATTGATTTTTCCAGTTTTCCGCGAGCCCCGAAATCGTCGATTCAAGCCGCACATCGCAGTTCAATAACTTCGCGAATTTAGCAGATAAAACATGATTCTTTATCATAATGAAAGAGCAACCCAGCACTATCAGAAGCATTAGAAAATTGAAAACCAATTTTTCCTCTGTTAAGGCCTTTTCCTTTCGGGAGGTCACCAATTGCAAATACAGGATGCATGCTATAAGGAGAAAATGCCTGACCTTCCGAGATTCTCAGGAAGTGTTATAAAGTACGAACACTTACTTATTAAAGATGATAAAGTCTATTCAAATTAACACATGTAGAACTTTTTCTAGCAAGGTAAGAATAGCGTTTCACCCTAGGATAAAGGGCTAGTGCCGTTCTCGTGGCCCCAAAACCAATTTGTCTTTGGCACAACAAACAAGACGTCACCTAATTCCGGCCATTTATGCTCTCTCCCTTTGAGTTAAGTTACTAGTTTTTGGAATAACATGTCTTGTGCCAGGCGAATGTTCTTACCTTAAATGGTGTCCAGTGCGTCAAGCTTGAACAATCGCCCTCCCCTCTCACCATGGAAAGGCCCTACGATACTCTGCAGGAAAACTCTTTCCCTGTCTTCGGACCAGCGCGACGGGGGGAAGTGATGATGGGCGTAACGCATAGTTTGATATAGCCCTAAGTCAAGGAAGCAAGACGTTCAACCTAACAAAGGTGATCAAACGCTTGCAGCTAGGCGCTCTCAGTTATTATGATATTGTGCACTATGGCAATTGTGCACTTTGCAAGAACAACACGAGTTAAGAGAAACAAGCACTGCGCAAAACGAGCGTGGGAACAGTGCGTGTAAGGTCAAGTAACGAATGCGCATGCACACTTTGTCGAAGTGCACTTTGTCAGCCATGACCGGCAAAGTACTCCTTTACTAACGAATACATACTTTGCTGCTCAGAAGCACGAACCAAATGCAAAGAAATCATACACGTCACTCGCTATAGCGGTAATGGTACTGATCACCATGCTGACTCATTTCATTATTCTACAAGAATACTTATATTTGACAAATTCTTACATTCTCAGCAGCAAAATACTCCATGCTGAAGAGATTTTCTACACACGCGGTTGCGAATCTACAATAAAAAGGCAATACCATTTTTGATAATGAGAGCAAGAGGTACTGAAAAGTGCATTTGTCGTGAATTTCTCCCAAATATTGAGATTTTAATGTTCTTCCTACTATTTCTGTTGGAGTTCCAACTTGTCTGATGATCGTATGCGTATCGAATTTTCTGAAACAAAGCTTGGTGTTGAGCTTTATTCCTGAAATTTGCATGTTTTTCGAACCTGTATCTGAACTGTTATGAATCCAACCCTATTTTCGGGATCTTAAACATGTAAAGGCTGAACTACATCTATTAACCTAATCCATAGTATGGACGGCAGGAAGTATACGCTTATTGATAGGTGTATGAAAAAACAGTATAAATAATAAGTGAAAACATCGCTAGACTAGATATTAAGATTATATAAGCAAGGGCGAACTTTATATACAAACGACTAGCCAACATTGTCGAGTTCCGCAGATTCTCAGGAATAGCGGATTTATATCATGATTTAAAAAAGAACGACCTGCCAAACGACGACCTCCTTGCTTACCCAGCGTAGATGTACGGGTCATAACAGACGCTTCTGACTATGCCCTGAGAGCAATCTTGAGTGAAGCTCCAATAAGTGCTGATATCTGCTAGCGCTCTTCTCTCAAAAGTTTAGTAAAGCGCGACAATTTGCATTGAGCACGTTTCTGTCAGCGATAATGTCACAGCTGATCCTCTTTCACAGTTGACGGAAGAGTCGATTGGACGGTACATTCCTGAAGCATTACGTAAGATCGTATCTTATACTTTTTACGACTAAGCTTATCCCAGCATAAGAGTTACGGACCGAAATTTAAGGCAGCGTTATATGTGACCTAACATGCACAGGAGCATTGCTAAATGGTGCAAAAATTGCATCGACTGCCAACAGTTAAAAACCTATAGGCACGCCACCTCTTTACTAAAGCAGTTCGTTGCTTCTGATAGCAGATTTGGCCACATTCGCATGACTACCATAGGCTCTTTGCCTGAAGACGAGAGATATAAATTATGTGTTCGGCAGTTCCAAAGTACTGACAATGGATCAAAGTTCATAATTTGACTTTACTTTCGAAAGCCTTGTTATCCTTAGCTGTTTGTATGAGGAAACGTACCGCAGCGTATTATACTGCCACGAATGGCTTGGTTGAACGCTGGCACCGAACGCTAAAAACGGCAATTATGTGCCACGCTGATAAAAACTGGAGTAGAGTTCTATCAATCGTCCTACTTGGCCAAGGGAGAAGATGAACCTTGCCCCTGTGGGCATCTTCTTCTTATCTTCGCTCTCACGTTGCATCCGCGGAGTAATGGTTTATCAACCCCGTCGCAGATCATAGATCGTATCCACCTATTGACAGAAGTACCTACACCATGCTCTTTTGCATAATTGAACACTGCTCCCGTACGTATGTTATCGAAGTGATTGTCTTACTATGAAGGGTTTTTTGGCAGGAGTTCCTCCCACATATAGAAATCGACTAGCTTTTCCAATGCTTCCAATATGAAAGAAGTTAAGCTAATTCACATGGTCTTTCCAGAAACAACGCTTGAAACATCATATCCTCCCCAATGACCTTATATGGATCGAATCACCGTACGATCTTCTTAATTTTTGATTGCGTAACAATCTGATCATCTTCCAGTTACTTCCATGGGTCCTATGATTTCTTTCATAGAGGAGTTCGGCTGAACATCCTTTTCCTCCGGAAGGTGATCATTTTTGGAATCCGGGAAGTGTACCCGCATAAGATGTTCGGAAATCTAGCTAGCTCTCTCTGATATGTCAACTATAGGCAACGTGTATGTCCTTAGTCGACGCGTAAAACTTTTCTTCGAAGGTCTCTGGAGTTTCGCAGTATCGGATACATTATGGATTCCATAAAAGTCCCCCCCCCCATCCCCCCCAATAATTCCTCTTGCCGGACCGTATTTCATTTGTATATCTAGATATATTACTTTCATGCAAGTCCCATTTTTCAGTTTTTCTGACTCTATTCTTCAAGGTCTAAAAACTATTATTCCACCAAGGAGCATCCTTTTCTTGTTTTCCTAATTCTAAGAGGACAATTGTCCTAATGACATTTATGGGTGTCCCTCTGCACTATATCTACCGCGAACTCGAGTTGAACAGTGGATCTAATCCTTTCAGGAATAATTACCAAGAACTCTCTGAAATAGCATATATGCCTGTGATCGAGCAATACGTGCCATCCCCTGAACAATGGACTAATGGATTCAGAGCACAAGGTTGAGTTGATTTTTTGGGGGTATATTGATCAATTTTACAGTCAATTTATTGAGAAAAATGCACAAAATTTATGCAGCAATGAGAAAATCATCATACTTCTGACTGTTGCAGAGATTGAGATTTGGAAAAATAAGTTTAAAAATTGGTCCATCATGGAAAACTCGTGTACTGTAAGAAAATCGGCCTGCCCAAAAACCCAAACAACAGAACATTTTTTGCCCTAACCATTGGGCTAAAAATAACTTAGAAATTAGTGTATGCAGCGTTCACTGAAATGGAAAAAGTTTGATTATTATATTTCAGCATCTGGAAATGCCCAAAAAAATATTCAGTGGTTTTTACCTTTAGGAAATGTTGAAACAACCTTTTTGACAATACAAAACAATTTTTCGAATAAGAACTCTTTCCTAATTTATTCAGAAGTGTTATCTCACTTGTGGGTTTGATACCTTGGAAATATAGATTTTTCAACTTGATCTTTTAGAAAAATAAATACAATCAATAAAATAAATTCAAACGATTGGGAAAAGAAACTACCGTAAACAAATTGATTTCCAGAAGACAATAAGTCAATATGAATTGCTTTTTAAAAAATATAAGCCTACAGGATTTTCCATTGAACTGTCATGGCCAATTTTTGAATTTATTAATTTTTATAAAAATGTGACTTTTGATGTATACCAGTTCTTGAAAAATGCTTGGTATCATTTTGAAAATTTAGGAAACGTAAAGCGACTATCCAAAAATAAGTCTCCAATAGCAATGCGAATGGTAAAAAAATGTTTAATTCCTTATAAACAAACAAGTGTATAAATTGGTGTCGTGAGAATGAACAGTGATTTGGCACCTAATTCGCACTGGATTTGAACAATTTATGGACAAAAGAATTTTCAGTCCAATCAATGACAGTTGATAAATAATTTGTTATTCTAGAAGTGATTTTTATGATCAAATATCCATATCAGGTATTTTCGATCGAATGAATCCAGTTTTTTTTGTATAGAATCCATAATATATTATTTGTTAACAAAACCTTCGTATCGAATTTGGTCATAGCAATAATATCTTGCTATGAATCGATAACTTTTGATAATTGTATGAACAAAACTATTCAAGAAATGCATTATTTGTCTATTCTTTAGAATTCAGACCCGTTTTTTGTGCAATGAACTTTTAATACTACAAAATGATATTTAATTTACCATATTTCATTTGTGGATATGCATAATTTTATATATATTTGAACAATTATAGTTCTTGATGCAATTGCTAACTGTCATGGAAATGTTCTTAAAAATATAGAAGTTAGTTATTTACAGGTAATTAAAAAGAAAAAAAAATCAAGTTTGTACTTCGAAAAATAGTCATGTTATGCATTTGTTATTTAAAGTAGTTTGGAAAATTATCAAATGTTATCGGTTCAAAGCGAGAAATCATTGCCTAATAACTAGCTGCTAATTTCTGAGGAAGAAAAGGGTATTTATTTGTACATATGTATAATTGTATAGAAAATGATAAAAACTTGTCCAAACAACTGTTGTTTACAGTAAATCTGCTCACCGTCATTAAAATCCTCTGAAAAATTTGAAAGATAGTAACTTACAGTTGAAGACATTGAAAAAATCAAGTTTTTACTCCCCAAAATAGACAAACTTAAATTGATATTTAGTGTGAGTCATGTGACGAATCACTGTCGATTCCCACGTAACCATTCTCATTCACTTATGTATTTGTTAAGTTCAAATTCAAAATTTCTGTTGACATTTGGATTGCTATTGGAAAAAGCAATGAGGACATTTTATTGCATAGTTGCTTCAAGGTTCCTAGCTTTTAAAAATAAATTCAAGCTTTTTTCAAGAACTGGTATATTTTAAATGTCAAAAATTTAAACTTTCTATTTCTGTTATTATTTAAAAAGGAAATTTAATTTAATTGAAAAATTGTCGATTACAGTTTGATGGAAGTCTTTTCTCCTTCTCTTTAAAAAAATAGGTTGAAATTCGATATTTAATAAACGTCTTCTGAAAATCAGTTTTTCCACTAAAGTTTTTCCCTCCATTCTACGGCAGTGCGTTCCATGTACTGATTTTGAAATTATTTTCCATTCCCGTGCTGCAATCGAAGAATCTCCCGTGGTATTGATTTTTCAGAAAGGCCAATTCCCTCATCCATGTTCTAGTAAATTTTTGAAATCGTATTTAGGAAAAATAATTCCTTTGCTCAATCATTAAGGATATTAAAGCTACCATAAAAATGATTTCGGAGATTTTTCGCAGGAGGAGACGCTCCTTACACTTATTTTGGAGTAATAGCTCACACTAATGGCTTGACCAAACAATCTTTCGCCTTTTCAGATTCATAATTCATCTTATTTCCAGGAAATGCCGAAACAACCCTTAATATTACATTATGCGCCTATCGGAGAAAGTGGCTTTTTTAGCTCGCGCGTGGTTTGCAGTGCAAGTCGAAGGTGGGAAGTGACTGCTTGTTGAGATGATGCAAAACAACGCTTACATAATTTTTCATGATGCTTGAATATTTGTTATGATATTAAAATTCATAATGAGCAAATTGAGCATTGATATTGAAATAAATGTATTTAAATCGCCTTGTTTATGTAATGATGAAAATTTGTATTTCCTCTCGAAATAGGCTTTTTTTCTGTTCAACATTTTTTCTGCATCTCGTATTGTTTTGCTGATAACATGACTCTATAATGACCTTTTCAGCTCCCTAAAAAGGAAACTGGGAGTGACGTCATTGTGATCCAAAGAATGGCTAAATGGGAAAGGGTAATGAATATTGAAATGTCTTATAATTAGCTGGATTCGGCGCCAGACACGCCTTCGGCGTAACTCAACAACAGATGCTCTTAAAGATTTACTTAGTCGAATAAATAAAGGAAACTTGCCCTAGCTCAGGGTAAAGGGATAATTGTGAGGGCAAAAAACGTCATAGACAACACGGCTTTTATTTTCTTAATAAGAAAGCAAATATATTCAAAAGGAGAAGATTTTTTTCCATTATACGAAGAGAAAGACTCACATTGATTCGCTGCGATGTTTACGCAGCGTTTCCTAGAAGGCATGACCCGAATCACAAACTCAACAACCGGCAAACTGTTCAAATTTTAACACTTACGCGATCGAACAAGAAAAGAGAAAAATAAAACTCAATAACGATAGGAGGAAACACAAAAGAGAAAGGAAAATGCTTAAACTACATCACGCGGCATGCACTCAAATGCACATCCTCAAAATGGAGGAACGCCAGAGCGTCCAAGCGGCATCTTTACAACATTATTCTTTATACGGTAAATAAATCTTGAAAGGAACGGATTTCGACTTCCCAAACACTACAAAACACACTCACTCCAAAGTCATCTCAGAACCAGAACACAGACGCCTTTATTAAAGCATGACGCCTACCTGGGTCTCGAGTCCTCACCTGAAGCCAAGCCTGGCAGAAAGGATAATTCGTCCTGGTAGGGGCTGTCGAAAGATATTCACCGTGCGGTGGACCAACACGAACTCTCTGGTCCAGCAAATGCTGCCCTCATTCTTTGACTCGCCGGTAGAGTATATCATGAGCTAACCATTGCCTCGTGGTTGCGAATTATATGCCGTCAAGTGAGTGGTTCAGTGGTACGTTGGTAGTGGGAAGATGGCTGCAGTCCGTGCGTTTTGTGGCTGGTGGAAAAGTCAGAGGTTATTTGGACGCCTCTCATCTCGAGATCATGTGAACGGCCCGTGAGTTGCAGAATGCATGTGTGGATAGTGAGTGCTGGACCAGTGGTGACATTTGTAGTTGTTGTTGTTGTTGTTGTTGTTGCTGCTGCCCACGTGGATTGTTGTCAATGTCCTTTCACATTGTCTTGCTTAATTTAATAAACCTACGCCTAAATACATAACGGTATAGTTGCTAACCTTTTCCATACACATTCGACACGTTCAAGTAGGTTTAAATTAGTACCTTATGTAACAGCATCGGCTATTCTCCCCACTTCTTCGTATCAGGGTGGGTCTTAACGTGACGGGGTTTCATGGCGCATCCCTTTTGTAGGAAGTCAGTCTGCTTCCAACCTCTTAGCAGTAAGCTTCGATCTTGAATAAAGAAGTCCTGACTCACATGTTCAGGCACTTATACAAAGAAAAAGGTCTATTTATTCTCCAGACCGTTACAAAATTGGCGATCCTGCCAGAATCCCGTTCACGATATTCTGAGGAAGGAGTATCCACGGACACTCCCCAGTAATTTCAAACAACGAGGATCTTCGACTCGAACCAGGACTCTAAGGATTCCGTTCGCAGCCCAGGCACCGACCACGAGAAGCCAAGACTCCCAAAGTATCTACGGAACTTTGGTAAAAAATCTGACGATCTTCCCATCACGGAGAGAGCCCGCTGGACCCAGCGATAAGCCTCTGAAAGAAAAGCATCATCGAGCCACGCCCGGTCCAACCGCATAGCAACAGGACGTCTACGGTCGTCGCAGTACAGCTGCTATCTACTTGGCCAGCAAGAAAGGAGACAAAGAAAGAAGTAAGCAATATTTTAAGTTAGGATTATAAATTCGAATCTTTTTGAAATATTTTCCATGTTGTTTAGTTTAAGATTATAGTTGCGAATCTTGTGCAAATATTTTCCATGCTTATAAGTCCTTTTCGCAAACGATAGCTTAATTGCATTAGCGTTTTTGGTATGGCGAGGTGAGGAAATATTTAGGTGAATATTAGAAAAAGTGAAGTTTACCAAGTGAGGAAATATTTCGGTGAAAAGTGAGAAAAGTGGAGTTTGATACGAAACAAGCATTGTGAAATTAATGACGCGGTTCGTGACACTTACACCCGACACTCGCAATCAGGACAAGCTGGCGTTCCACGCCTATAGGGAAAATCTTAGCACACACTACGACACTCAAACAGACACTTCTTCAGATTCTGAAAGCGATTCAATCGGATTAGACAATCAATTCAAAACCGCCTGCACCATGTCATCAGAAGAATCAAGGAAAGATTTCTATGAAGAAACTACGGATCCACTTTTGCTAATCTTGAGCAAACTGCAAATTATTGAAGACGTACAACGAACAATGAAAGCCGATATGAGGATTATAAACGAAGAAAATCTAAAAAGAGCCAACGAGATCATGCATCTTGCTAGGGCCAACAGTGCCCTCCTAACAGAGGACGAATCCTCTAATGACACTCAACAGGAACGTAAATCTTTAGAAGAGGGAAAGGTACATACAAAAACTGGTACGAGCCGGATGAATCTAGGACACAACAATGCACCCAGAAGCGATTCAGCACCACCCGCACATGACAAAAGGCCAAGAAGTCAGTCGAACGGCAGGGTAACAGCGATGCACGCAAAAGGAGCATTTGGTTTCAGTGAGCATCCCTCACATGCCTTAGCAGCAGGGACGAGCGGGATAAATACATCTCTCCAGGACGTTACACAGAGGTACAACGTAGTAGATGGGCAACCCTCTTATTCTAGCGAGCAGCCTGCACCAGTGAATGACGTCACACAGAGATGCCACGCAGTAGCAACGCAACCAAGCCCCGAATTCTTTACTCGCACGGGGACGAGCCAGCTGACGTCACACGTACATAGAACACAGAGAAGCAACATGACTGCGAGCCGACGAACAGCCATAGAAAATTTTGAGCCTCTCTCTCAGGCAAAGGAGATCATCCGCACGGTAGAGGTTCTAAACGGACACGACGACGTTGGTGTACACGACTTTGTCAACTCGGTAAAACGTGCATGGCTTAGATGCTCTCAACCGAGTCTGTTACTTGATTATATCGTAACTGAAAAAATTATTGGGAATGCCAAAAGAGCAATTAGGCATTGTCCCATAAATAGTTGCGACGATCTGTATAGTGCCCTCAGGATAAATTTAGCAACGACAACCACCCTAGAAACTTGTAGTAGCAGATTGGAAGTGATACGGCAAAATAACGATACCGTGCAAAATTACAATCAACGATTCAAAAGTGCGTATAATGAGTTAATATATACAATCCAGTCAGAATACTCATCTGGAATAGAAAGAAAATTAGCCCTACGAATGGAAGAAAAATCTGCTACTGAAAGATACGTAATGAACCTCCGAGAAGAGGTTAGCAATCAAGTGAGACCTTTGAAGCCTAAATCACTGAATGAAGCTCTGCAGGTGGCACTTGAAGCAGAGGTATGGTGCAAAGAACGTATCCGCACAAAAGTCTTGATGACACCTCGACCACTACAACCCCACAACAACAGACTGCCCATGAGGAGTTCGGAACCGCTCACAGCACGAAACCATCAGTCGCAAATGCGGACCCAACCCTCTGACGTTCCCAACCACGGATTGCCCCTGCAACAAAGAATGTCAATAACCTGCAACTATTGTAAGAAACCAGGTCACTCTGAGAGGCAATGCTCTACTAAACTTAGGCAGCAGGGTGTTCACAACGGAACGAATCAAAAAAGACCACCGGAAATAAGGAATATTCAGGATGTGGTGGATTCACAAAACCTATTAGAATGCTACGAAATGACAAGAGAAGAGCAAAACGAGATCAAACATTACGAGGAATCTGCAGAGTTTCATCAATCAGTGGACGATTACAGTCCATTCATGGAAAACACTCTGACGGACGTTCCTACAGATTATTAGTAGATTCCGGAGCTGCTATTAATCTTATTTAAAAATCAGAAGTTCCTTCAGAGAGTTCACCCTTCGATATGAAGAAACGTCTTGCCATGGGAAAAGATATACACCTATCTAACCAAGCGGTAAGAATACCATATTTAGGAAACTACATCTATTCCACATAATTGATGACAATTTTCCATTACCGGAGGAAGGTATCATTGGGCTGCCTTTTTCCAGGCGTTTGATAGATACCACATAACTGAGGGATTTCTCTACCTGGATAAGGAAAAGTTACCCCTTCATAAAGACGGTGTATTTTTACCTGGAAATACAGCACAAATAACCCGGATAAGAGTAACTGACAGTGATCAAGAAAATTTATATAGAAAATCATAAATCAATCCCTGACGGTGTGTACAAAATACAAAACCAAGAGTTAATAGTACCTCTTTACAATTATGCTAATAAACCGATGATTATACCACAAAAAATCGAGTTCGAAAAAATAGAACAAATAAGAGAAACAAGTAGAGTCAACGTCAGTTCGGAAGAAAGAAATCAGGAAAAAAGGATTCAAGATTTATTAGGCAAGACTAGATTAGAGCACGTAGAAAAAGAGGAAGCTTCTAAATTATGGAAAATAATAGCAGGGTTCGGCGATATCTACAACCTCGAAGGAGACCCATTTCCTTGCACTAATCTAGTAGAACATGGAATCATTTTGAAAACCGGTAAAATAATAAATGCGAAATCTTATCGTCCTCCTGAATGTCACAGAGAGGAAATAAAAAAACAAATCCAGGATTTGAAGGAAAAAGGTGTCATAAGAGACTCAAACTCACCTTTCCACTCGCCAATCTGGGTTGTCCCAAAAAAGGAAGACGCGTCTGGTAAGAAGAAATGGTGGATAGTTATAGATTTTCGCAAAATAAACGCATACACGGAACAAGACGCGTATCCACTGTCTATTATCGGAAACATTTTGTACCAATTAGGGAATGCGAAATTCTTTTCAGCCTTTGATCTTGGCTCGGGGTTCCACCAAATCCCAATGAGTGAAGAATCAAAAAAATACACGGGGTTCTCAAGTAATGAAGGCCATTTTGAATTTCAAAGACTCCCGTTTGGCCTAACGAATGGCCGGCCACATTTCAAAGGATGATGGACAATGCCCGTAGAGGATTAGTAGGAAAACAATTTTTCGTTTATCTTGACGATATTGTCGTATTTGGTACAACTTTGCAAGAGCACAACGAGAACTTGGTAAGCCTATTTAACAGACTCAGAGAAACGGGATTGAAACTTCAGCCTGCCAAATGCGAGTATTTACGCCCGGAACTTGAATATTTGGGACACGTGCTAACCAAGGATGGTGTAAAACCTAACCCCG
>WSXT02213257.1:0-17547 GCA_011762715.2 Neuroterus valhalla | reverse complement strand
GTGGGGGCAACTCATTTCTCGGAATTATATTCCCCTACAAGCCCGAGCCCGGGCTTATTCGGAGGTTGCACTGTATACCAATACGAATTTCGAAATCTGATTTGATAAGAAGTCTCTTGTAAGACTTGTGAGTATTTTTTGGTGAAAGTTCTACTTTTTAGTGGAAACTTTCTCTTCTGTTGTCAACAGTTCAACTATTTTGTTGAATATAGTAATATCTTCTTATTGCAAATTAATCTTTTGCTCGGAAAGTCATATTTTTTAGTAGAAAATTTACCTATTTTATTCAAAATTGATCTTTTTGGATTGAAAATTCTTCTCTTGCTCTGAAAATAATCTTTTTTTGGTTGAAAATTTATCTTTTATGGTTGGAAGTTGAATCTTCTCAATTGAAGAGTCTACGACCATATTTTTTATTCAGACTTCTCTTTTACTTGAAAATTTTACTATTCAACAACAAATTTCGTTTTCCAATTTACAATTCAATCATCTGCTCGAAAATTCATCTTTCTTGGTTCGAGATTCATCTTCTGGTAGAAAGGTAATATTTTTTTCTAGTTGAAAATTTATGTTTTATGGTTGGAAGTCAAATCTTTTCAATTGAAGAGTCCACGACCATATTTTTTATTCAGACTTCTCTTTTACTTGAAAATTTTACTATTCAACAACAAATTTCGTTTTCCAATTTACAATTCAATCATCTGCTCGAAAATTCATCTTTCTTGGTTCGAGATTCATCTTCTGGTAGAAAGGTAATATTTTTTTCTAGTTGAAAATTTATGTTTTATGGTTGGAAGTCAAATCTTTTCAATTGAAGAGTCCACGACCATATTTTTTATTCAGACTTCTCTTTTAGTTGAAAATTTTACTATTCAACAACAAATTTCGTTTTCCAATTTACAATTCAATTATCTGCTCGAAAATTCATCTTCTGGAAGAAAAGTAATCATTTTTTGGTTATAAATTCATCATTCTTGATTGAAAATTCATCTTTAATTATTAAAGTTAACTCTTTTTAATGAAGCCTATTAAGGGATCTAATACCATATTCACGGTCTAGAATTGATCTCTTATGGGTAAAAATTGTTCTATTTGATGGAATTTTTGTTTTCCTTGTCAATTCAACTATTATCTTAAAAAGTTATATTTTTAGGGTAAAAATTTATGTTTAGTAGCAATAAAATAATATTTCTGGTTAAAAATTCATCTCTTACAGTTAAACTTAATTCTCTTTGTTAAAAAAGTCCACAATCATATTTTTCGGTGCAAAACTCAAGTCCTCGGTTGAAAATTAAAAACATTTTGGTAAAAATGTAATCTTTTTTGGTTGTTAAGATTCTGCTATTTAGTGGAATTTCCATGACATTTCAATGTTTTTAAAGTAACATTTTTTCAGTTGAAAATTGATCTCTTGGTAGAAAAGTCAGATTTTCTGGTTGAGGATTCAACTCTTTGGTTGAAAAATTCGTCCTTTTGCATTGAAGTTCCATTTTTTGGGGAAAAATAATATTTTTTTGGTTGATTTGACAATTTTGTTGAAAATTTGTCTTTTTAGATGAAAAACTGTTCAGATTTAAATGATCTACAATTGAAGATTATTGAACATATCGGAGTCTGTGTTTGAGATAAAATATTTTTTAAATTAAAGGTATTTCTGATCCTCGAGTTTGAAATTAAATCCAATTTAGTTAACTTCTAAATCTTTCGTAAGTTCTACTTAGAAACTATTTCGTGATTGCTGCTTTGTTATGATTATAGCTTAATATACTATGAATATTGCTTTCAGAAATAAAGTTCTCAGTATTATATAAAGCAAGCAGATAGAAAAAAATTAATGGAAAAAGGAGAAAGTTTGTTGTAAAAGATTGGTATGAAAATTATGGACCACTCCCTTGCGAAAAATAGACTTAATATAGGTTTACTATTTATTTTTTTATTGAAATTTGAGAGTTTCATCAAACACATTTATTTCACTGATAGTTTTTGTATTTTTCATCAAGTTTTATCTCAATAAAAAAAGGCGTCTTAAGAAATTTCGAATTTTCCTCTAATGTTTTATGTTTTCATAGTATGTGCTAAATTTATAATAATTTAAATCGAGGATATTTGTCCCAAAGAGATGATTTTTCAGAAAAATACTGCAATTTCCAACCAAGAAGTTGCTTTGATGAAAAAAATTAATTCTACACCGAAACGATGAACTTTCAACAAGATTTATCCATTTTCAACCAAATTGTTGAATTTACAACGAAGAATTTTGTCGAAGAATGTGATAGTTGATATTTCAACCAATAGAGATTCAATTTTTAATTTCCAAAAAGTTGAAGTCAATCAAAAAAGACCATTTTTCAACCAAATAGTTACATTTTCAACCAGCAAGTTAATTTTCATCCAAATAGTTAAATTTTTATCAAAAGAAAGAAATCTTACCAACTATGATTTCTCAACAAGGGGGTTCATTTTCAACCAAGGGGTTCATTTTCAACCAGAAACATTATTCATCTGCCAAAAAGGTACTTTTTCGCCAGAGCACATGCATTTATAACGAATTAGTTGAATTTTCAACTGAATAAGATACATTTTCAACTTAAAATGGAGTACTTGTACTTTTAGTTGCTGAAGTAATTTTTAACCAGAAAAAAACTTTCAAACAAGATAGTTTAATTTTTAACGTAAAAGATAAATTTTCAACAAAAAAGTTTCAATCTTGACCAAGTAATTCAAACAGAAAAGAATCTCCAACACATTATTTAAATCCTCAAATAAAATAGATTATTTTCGAGCGAAGAGTCGCATGTTTACAAAAAAAAAATTGATTATTTAACGAAGAATACTAATTTTCAACAGAATGCATGAATTTTCAATCGAATAGTTCACTTCCTAGCTAAAAAAAAATCAATTCCGAAAATAAAATTGAATCGTTGCATTTTCGTCAAAAAAAAAAAAGTTTTCAATGAATAAAAAAATTATTCCTGACTAAATGGTCAAGATTACAACGTAGAAGAAGAATTCACAAAGGAGTTGCACTTTTAACTAAGTAAGTTCAACAAAAAGACGAATTTTCAACCAATTAGTTGAATTTTCGATTGAAGAAGATTTATTTCTATTTGAACAGTTGCATTTTTAACCAAAAAAAATTAATTATCTACCACAAAAGCCGGCTTTAAACAAAATACGTAAATTTTTAACCAAATAGTCGAATTTTAAACTAAGAAAAATGATTGTTTCTCTCAAAAGGTAATTGTTGAATTTTCAACCAGAAAAACTAATTTTTAATAATTCAGTATCACCTTTCAATCAAGTAATTGAAGTTTTAACCAAAAAGTATGAATTCTCAACGATAAATATACCATTAATCTTGATGTTACATGTATTAGTTGGTACTTTAAAAATTAATTAATAATAAATACATTCCCGGCGAAATAGATGAATTCTAAACCAAAAAAGATTGATTAAAAAAAAACTGTTTCAACCATGTTGTTGAAATTTGAACGATAAACGATGAATTTTCGGCGAAAAATGCAAGAGTTGATATTCAAACCAAGAAAAATTTCAATTTTATATGGAAAACAGTTTAGTTCAACAAAAAAGACTAATTTCGTCCAAAACAGTTGAACTTTTAACCCAGAAATATAGATCTCTAACAAAAAGTTGATCTTCGACGAAGTTGTTTCATTTTCAACCAAAATCAGATTATAATTTTAAATAAAAAGCCGATTATTTCAACCGAAAGACTTTCTCAAGGAAAAAAATCGTTTTTAGCTAACTATTTGAAACAAAATGATCAATTTTTAAGTCGAAAAGACGAATTTTCTCCAAAGAAGTTAAATTCTGGAAACGAGAATATAAATCTGCAACATATAAGTAAATTCTCTATCAAGTAGTTGTATTTCTAGCGAGAAGTGTAATAGTTGTCATCTCAGCCAAAAGATATAATTCTCCAAAAACGGCCAAATCCAACAGAAAATCCGAATTTTTAACCATAAAGAATAAATTCTACCAAAAGAAATGGTTTTTGAACCAAAAACACTCATTTTCAACAGAATAGTTACATTTAAAATCCGAAAATATGGATGTTTCAAAAAAGTTTTTTTCCAATCAAACAAGGCAATTCAAGCCATTTGAAGAAAAAATGCTGATTTTGTATAAGACAGTTGTAAAAAAGGATGGAATTTCTACCATAATGGATGAACTTAAAATCTCTATAATTCTTAACCATCTTTCGGACAGTGTGAAACTGTACATAGTGGTTACAAATAATTGAAAAATGAAAAACAGGTAGATAAAATCATTTTGCAGAAAACTAATCTGGTATGATGTACAAGACATTATACCTTGGGAGATTTTTTCTTCTTTTTTCCTGTCAGACTACAAAAAAGTCTCATTTGCCGCTGATCCGGCCTTTAGATCTAGAAAGTATCGTCTGCTAATTAGGGGTTGCAAACTGACAATTTTCTGCATCGGAGGACATTATCTCGATCCAGATTTTCAGCATTTTGTAATGAATTTTGCATGAATGGAATTCCTGCTTATTTCACGCACAAGAATGCTGATAATGTTAACTTGAAGTTCCTGCAATAATAAAAATAGATTCGTAAATTTAAAGGTCAATTTTTCAATTTAGGAGTAGAATTCAAACAGTATTTCAGATGGAAACATAGAAAGGATCAAAAGTTTGAAAACTAGTTCGAAAATGAAGTTAGATTTTTTTATTCGTTGCAAATATATAAAATTATTATTATTATCAGTGACGTTCTAATAACAATTTTCCCATTTAGAAGATTCGAAATTTCCCTTCTTCAATCAAGTAAAATTTTGAACTTCAGCCTTGAAATTATTAACCTGACATTGATTTTTTAAAGACGTTTGATCAATAAATTAAAGTTTCTCGAGATAATCTCAAAGTATTCGAATTCAAAACGTCTATTCCTGAAGGAATAATTTCGAATTATTATTCAAGGTTCGTCGCTATTCATGAAATAAATTCCTATACAAAATTCTTTTGTCCTATCAGATCTACATGAACTGTTTGCATCACTATAAAATATTAATCATAAAAACATAATCTTGATTTATAAAAGCCACAAAAGAATTTTTCCGAGAATTTTCAATTCATGGCTGATACACAGTCATTTGAGAATTTACCTCATCATCTTATTTATCATACTAATGTAATTTATCGAAATTTGGTGGAATTCTTCTAGATTTTCTCTCGAATTCTTATAAATTCAATTAAAATTTATTGAATTCAATGACTTTTCCAAATATTTTCATATATTTTTTCAATCCATCTTGAATTTTTATCAATTCCAATGAATTCCTCTGAATTTAGTCTAATACATTGTACTTAAATCAGTGCAATTTTTTTCCATTTTAATTGAATTAATGTTATTTAACTAATTAATTATCCAAATTTTTTATTTCTGCCTAGATTGCTTCCAATTTGCTTGAATCTTTTCTAATTCGGTTTTATCTACTTAATTGAATGAATTTTTTCATTTTTTCCCACTTTTTATCACATTACCTTGAAGTCTTGATGAATTCTTAGATATCTTATCAAATCCTTCTGAATTCCTTTGAATATTCATACATCACCCCGAAAATGTATTAATTTGCTGAATATTTTTTAATTGTTTGCAGTTCACTTTAATTTTTAACAATTTTATCGAACTTTTCTAATTCTCGCAAGTTCCTGTAGATTCACTCAGATTTCATGTTACTTATTGGTTGAAAATGAATCATTGTTCTTCTGAAAATTCAAGAATTTCAGTAGAAAATCATTTTTTGGTTGAATTAAACTGATGAGGTTTTTAAATTTTTATTTTGGTGGGAGATTTATCACTTGGGTTAAAAATGTAATGTTTCTGGTTGAGAATGCGTTCCTTTGGTTGAAACTTATTTTTTAATTGAAAATTTAACTATTCTACTTTGGGTTGGAATTCATCTTTCTTAATTGAATGCATCATTTATTTAGAGAGCTATTTAGTTAAAGATTTATTTATTTTGTTGAAATTTTGTCTCTCTGTTAAACATTCAACATTCTCGTTGAAGAGTCAGCTTTTCTGGTTAAAAATTTAACTATTTTGTAAATGTATGTTTCTTAACTGAATTTTGTAGTTGTTGAAACTTTATTGTAGAAAGTTAATCTTCTTGGTTAAAATTGTAACTGTTTGGTTAAAAATAATGTGTTTTAGTCCAGGTTTAAAAAAATTGTGGTAAAAATTTGTTTTCATTTTTTTGAGCTCAACTGTTTTTTTTAAATTTAACCCTTTTTATTTAAAATATGAACTATTACATTTTTTAAAATTCCTTTGTGGGTGAAAATTCAACTACTTGGTTGAAAATCAACTTTTTTGTCGAAGATTCACATTTTGGGGTTGAGAATTTGACTGATTTGGAGAAAATTTGACTTGAAAATTTTACAATTTTGTTAAAATATTTGTTCTTTCTTAACTGAAAAATCTTTAGCTGTTGGAAATTTGAAGTTCTTGTTGAAAATTCGTATTGCTAGGTTGAAAATTTTATTTTTCTGGATAAAATATGTCTGTTTGGCTTGGAAATTCCAAAAATCGGTTAAAAATCAATTTTTTTTTTGAAGTTTGTCTTTTTGGAATGAAATATTAATTATTACGCTTTTCTTCAGGAATTCATCGTTCATCGTTTGAATGTTGACTACTTGGCCGAAAGTGGAACTAATTTTATCCAATAATTTGTCTCATAGGTTCGAAATTTAAATATTTTTTCGGAAATACTTTTTTTTTTGTTTAAAATTAATTTTCCTAATTTTTTTATCCTTTTTTTTCAGCCTAAAATTAATATCTTTTAGTTTAGAATTTATGTATTTTGTTAAACCTTTGTCTTTGTTGAATTCAATTACTTTGTTGGGCGTGGAACTACTTTGTTAGGAAATAATATTTTGGTTGAAAAATTAATATTTGAGTTGATATTCAATTATTATTATAGTAAAAAAGATTCAAATCTTAACTAAAAAAGGTCAGTTAGGTAGTAAACAGTTTTTTCAACCAACAAAAAGAAACGAATTTTCTGAGAAATTTCGTTACATTTTTAGCCATAAATGGAACATTTGGATATCAACTTGAATAATTAACTTTCAAAATTCAAAATTATTTTCCAACAAAGTAATTCCACTCTCAACCAAGTAGTTGAACTTTCGGCCAAAAAAGATGAATTCTCAACGAGAAATATAATTGTTATTATTTCAACCAAAAAAACAAAATTGTAGTTTTGAATCAAAAATAACTGAATTCAATCAAAAAGACGAATTTTCAACGAAGTAGTTAAATCTTCAAGAGCAGATGAATTTTCAATGAAAGAGGATGATTTTTAAACAAAATATTGGAATTTTTGACCAAAGAATTGAATTTTGAATTGCAGAAGTTAAATATTAAACCGAGGTGACCAATCTATTTTCTGCTGAAACAGATTAATTTTTCATCCAAAATTATGTATCTTTAATCAAACAAAACAAAATTCAACGAAATAGTTTGAATTCTGGGTTCCATAATTTCTTTTGATTATATAATAATTATATAATACAATATTATCACACTGTGCTTTAATAATATAGGGAAATCGTCTTTCTGTCTTGAAAATTCAGTACTTTTAATCAAAGTTTTCCTTTTTTCATTGAGTGAAAAACCTCTCTTGGTTAGAAATCCCATTCTTGTTGAAAATTCGTATTTATGTTCAAAAATCCGTCCTTTTTTTGTTGCAATAAAACAGTTTGGTAGAAAATGAATCTTTGTTCTGTTTCAGAATTTAACTATTAGAAGCTCTCGAGTTAAATCAGAAATACTTTATGAAACTTAACACTGAACATGCGATTTCTCCTTTCCTTATCGACAGGATTCTCTGAAAAAAGGAAATGGGATCCACTCGAGAACGAGATGAACTTCAAGTTCAAATCGAGACTACTTTTGAATCCGAGACGGATTCATATCTGGTTTTTAAGTGTTTACGGCGAAGAACTGAACACATAACAGATTGCCTGTCAAATCTGCTCTTCTGGGCTCTTATCTTTCGTCAGCTTCCCTTCAATTCCCCATATTAATCCCTGGAGAGGCCCACAAGTGTTTAGGGGTTGAACTATTCATTTTTAAATTTTAGATCTCATAACCCAAACTTGGGGACTCGGAACACCATCGAGTTATGTTTGGAATGCGCCCAGTCGCTCACCCTCCCAAACTTTATGGTCGAGTTTCATTTTACAGAATATATTCTGTCACCACGAAATCTGATACGTACCCATCCTTCCATTCCTGAATAAATTATCAACCTTTATGAAGTCTTATATCCCATTTATCAGGGATTTTCTTTTTTTGATGGGAGGAATTATCACCTTGATCCTTCAGATTCACAATTTTGTGGCTTTCTAATTATGTCTTTTCATACCTGTTATTTGTACATTTATAAGTTTTCTATGGATGATGTTTCAAAACTTTAAACATGAAAAGTATCTGTTATGGCTCTACAGGTTAGAATTAAAACGGTCAAGTTCAATACAACACAGCGCTCTATTTTTATTGTGTATGTATATATAACGGGCAATTTAGAGACGCCATACCATGGCGACCATGGCCATACTTGTCAAATATGCCATGTAAGGTTAGGTAACCATCGAAATGTAGAATCGATATGTTTATCGATTAGAATAAAACGTGGCTATTCGAATTAAAAATAAGTGCATAACAGTATTTTTTCGATTTTGTGTCCTGATGAAAAGCTAGGTTCCCATAAAGAAGATATTAATTTCCAGTCTAACAGTTATAGTCTCAAGCTAAAAAGACGATTTTTCTACAAAATTGTTGAATTTTCAACAAAAAACAGATTAGTTTGAAACCAAACAATCACATTTTCGAGTCCAAAAATTAGAAAATGATTTTTCATCTTGAGAATTATTGAATTAAATACTTGAATTTTTATTAAATATTTATTTTTTACGCAAAATGTAATAATTGATATTTCTACGAAAGAAGTTTCATTTTTTACCTAACAACAATTGAATTTAACAAGAAAAAAAATATTTTTTGCAAAACCTTTGAATTTTTCGAATTGGATTATTTTTTCTTTGGAAAGCGGATTAGTTGAATTTTTATTTAAAACAAACTGTTCTAACCAGAAAAATAAATATTGTGCTCCAAAATAACTTTTTTTTTCAAGTTTTCCCATAGATTTTCGAAAATTTTCCAATTCCAAGATGGGAAATATATTGATATTTTATTTTGGGTCATGGATCTGTAAAGCTATGTGTCGACGCAACTTTAACAACGCAAAATTATAAAGATTAAAAGAATATATTTTTAGGTTATATTAAGATAAAAGTGTTCCATTATTTATTATAATTTAAATTTCTGGAATTTTATGTGAAAATGATGCATTTTCAACAAAATATATGAATTTTCAATCGAATGATTACATTTTTCAACCAAAAGTTTTCTACCATCAAAAACGAAATTTTAACCAAAAAGTTGCCATTAACTAAAAAGGAAACAGGTTTCATAAAAAATAAAATATATAAATTCCCGGATGAGATGAACTTCCAAAACAAAAATACAAATTTTCAACCAAAAAACATTTCTCAAGCAAGTCAGAAACAAAATTTCATCAAGAGATGAATTTTCAACCCGAAAAATTGATGTTCAACAAAATGATTAAATTTTTAACAAAATTGTTGAATTCTATTCCACAACAGTTGAATTTTCAACCTAATAGTTGAATTTTCTTCCAAAACAGTTGAATCCTGAAATTAGAAAATAAACCAAATTTCAACCAAATCTTTCAATTTTTAATGAAAAACATATTAGTAGACTTTTTAACAACAAAAAATGAACTTTGAACGGAACATGATTTGTTTTACAATTGGGTTTCACTTGTTGTTTTTAAATTTTCGAAATTTCTAGACATTTTTGTGAATTGATCACAATCTTATAGAGTCTTTTTGATTGAAAATACAACTTTTAATAGCTAGGGATTCCCTATTTTTGGTTGAAAATTTTATTGATCGTTTAAGAATTAAAATTTTTCGTTCAAAGTATTATTCTTACATATAATCGTTCTAGTCGGTTAAGAGTTCAACTATTTTTTTGAAAACTCGTCTTTTTTAATTAAAAATTCAGCAATTTCAGTTGAAATTTCATTTGTTCGTTTGAAAATTTTTCTCTTGGTTCCAAATTTTACTGCAGCAACAACTCAGAAATAAACCTCTAGGGGACGTTATTTTATTTATAAAAGTATTGTCTTAAAACTTCAACTATTCCGTTAACAGTTAAAGTACTTTCTCAAATTTGTATTTATTTCTTGAAGATTTATTATTTCAGTTAGAGATTCACCTCTTCGGTCAAAAATGTAACTTTTTTCTCTTTTTTCTCTTTCGAAAATTTCATTATTTGTGTAAAAAATTCAGTTATTTGGTCGGGTAATTTTTTGCAAATTTATATTTTTGGGTAAAAAATTCAACTATTTAATTAGAATTCCATGTCTTGAATAGAATATTCAACTTTTCTACGGTAAACTTATTTTTCGTTTGAAATATCAAGCAATAAGAATCCTTTTTTCTTCGTTAAAATTAAATTCATTTCATTGAACATTTCAGATTTCATTTTCAGTTGAGAATTTTCACTCGATTTTGAAAGCTCATGTTATTGGTTTGAAAATCAACTTGATGAAAAATCAACTAATTCTCTATTTAATGATCCATCATTTTAGTTAAAAAATTATATCTTCGGATGGAAATTCAACTATTTTGCTAGATACGTTATAATCAAAGGTCCCTGTTACCTACATGTTACCTATACTGGTTTGTGTCCGTGCTAAGCTTCTAGAATATTCCTGATGAAGTGACGGAATGATATTGCGTAATTGTGAGAAACTAAATCAAGCGTAAATTTCTAGGTCATATTTTCATGTCTTCTCGCATTTTTCTGCTTCGTTATATAATTTTTATGACGTCACCGAAAATGTTCTAGAAGGTTAGCACGGACGCAAACCGTTTCACCTGCGGGACGTTCTCGATGTCGGTACTAGTTAATTTTGAATAGTAAATTACCCTTAACTGGGATGCAACAGGTGCGTAGAAGAGAATAAATTTCCGGAAGTGACGTTTTCGACGGTTAGCAGACTTGGACAATAGAGATAATTAATTCAGAACGAGAGCTATCTCAGGGTACTTAAATCGCTCGTTTTTCTGTTCCGCTGTTGACGAATAATGCATTCATCTTTTGATTCATAAATTTAATATTGAAATATGATTTAAGGGACTTGGAGGTATACCAAGCCTTAATAAATTTGGCACTCCTCGACCTTGCCATTTGCGTCCCGGGCGGAAACTCACGACTTCACGCCTGGCCGCTTAGGGATGATTTTCCTTTCTTCCATTAAACTTGCCCGTTGTTCAACTTTATTTATTGCGCAAGTATTTATATTAGCCGAACACAGTACAGGTAGTGCAATAAAACATAGTTGACCTGAAACTGAATTCATTCCTTCTTATATCAATTTAGTGCGCATTTATTATTATAATTTATTTATTTGTTGATTATCAATTTCAAGAACTCAGAGTCACTTTCAGTCACTTTTTTAAATGGAAGGTTGACTTCTTTGGTATTTTTTTTTCTCAATAGATAAAAAAAAATTAGTTGCATACCTATTTTGGAATTCATTTGAATTTCTTGGAATTCTTCTGAATTCCTTTTAATTCTTTCAAAGTTCTTTGAATCCTTTTGGATCTTTTCGAATATTCGTCCTGGATTATTCATAATTAATCTCGAATTCGAACTCATTCCGCCCAATTCTCTTGAATCCCTTCGAATTCCTCTAAATTTACTCTAATGTTACTGAAATCCATGGGATTCTCTTAATTTTTCTCGCATCCAACCTGAATTCTCTGAAATTCTTCTCAATTTCTTCGAATTCAAACAGAATGCTTCGGATTTCTCCGAATTATCTTGAATTTGTTTACAGTTCACTAAAATAAATTAAATATTTTTGATTTTTCCAACTTTTTTTATTTCAGTAGAATAAATTTGGAATTCACCCTAACTCTGAAGAATGTATCCTGAATTAATAATAACGAAATTGTGAATTTTTCAGAAATCTCTCAGTTTTCCCGAATTCCTGAAATATTCCCTGAATCATTTTGAATTCTTCTATATTTAATCAATTCTACGTAATTTAATGGATTTTCGGATATTTTTTAATTTTTATTTTAATCGACCTGAAGTCCTTCAAGCTCATCTTGAATTCTTATGAATTTTATTTATTTATTTTGAATTCTTCTGAATTCACTTCAATTCTGCTGGACTCAATGGAATATTGTGAAATGTTTTCAATCCATTATAATTCTTCTTAATTTGATAAAACTGTATTTTTTCAGATAGTTTGAATTCTTCCGAATTAACTACGACTATTCAATAGTTTATCATGAATTCTTTTTAATTCTTGAAGATTCCCATGGAGTTACATGGAATTAATTTGGTTCTCAAGAATTTCTTCGAATTCACCACAATCCCTTTGGACCACCTTAAATTCTTTATAATTCGAGATAGTATAAATCCCATAGAATTCTAATGCATTCCCTTGAATTCTTGTAAATTTACTCCAATGTAACTGAAATTAATAACATTTTTTCTGTTCATTAGAAATCTAGTCTTTTCTCCTATTAATTTATCCCTGATTCTTTTCAAATCTTCAGAATTCTCTTAAATTTTTGTGACTTGAGCCTGAATCGTTTTCAATTCTCTTAATTATTTTTTAATTCACTCCTAATTCTTTTGAATTCTTATAAATTTAATCAGAATCTCTTCAATTCTCTTGAATTATTCCAAATTCACTCCAGCGTTACTGACTCAAATTATTTTGAATTTGATTCGAATTATTACATGATTGTCCAGGAATCTCTTAGAATTTAACTCGAATCCTTATGAGTTCTTCCGAATTCTTTCAATTTAACTTAATTCCATGTGTCTCTCATTTTTTTCTAGTTTTAATAAATTTATTCTGAAGTTCTTAGAATCTTATTGAAATAATTTAAATTCATTCAAAGTTACCTCGAAACTCTTACTAACGTATCCTTAATTCTTGAGAAAAAATTTAATTCTTTGAAAATCCTCTGAATATTTTCGAATTAACTCTGAATTTATTCTAATTTTTTTCGATTCTTCTTTTTTTTCTGAAGTTTCCTGATATCTTCGATTTCTTCTCAGTTTTTTTTAATCGGCCCTGAATGCTTCTAATTTCACCTTGGATTCTTATGAGATTCATCAAAGTCTCTCGATTTCCCCCAAATTCTTGAAAAATCATTCGAATTTTATCGAAGTCAAAGGAATATGTATTTTTGAATTTTTCAATCTTTCTGAATTCATTTGAATCCATTCGGAGTTCGATTCAAACTCTTATCAATGTATCCTGAATTCTTTTCCAAAAGTGGAATTCTTTTGGAATTTGAATCTTTTGTAATTAACCCTGAATGCTTTGGAATCCTCTTGAATTATTTCGAATTCACTCTGAATTCTTTCAAGTTCATTTACAATGTAACCAATTCAATGGATCCTTTTTTTTCTTTTAGTTTGTATTGAATCCCTCCAAAGGCATTCAAGGTCACCTTGAATTCTTAGGAATTTCATCAATGTCTATAAAATTCCCTTGAATTCTCCTAAATTGACAACGATTTTCTGAAGTCAATAGAATATTTTGAATTTTTTTCTCAATCTACTTGAAATCTATCGGATTCTTCTGAATTCAATCAATTCAACTTCTATAATTTTCTTGATTGTATTAAATTTATTCTGAATTTTTTATTCACCTTGAATTTTCATGATTTCATCAATGGAATGTTAAAATTTTTTTGAATTATTTGAATTCTTTCTTATTAGGCCTGACTTCCTATTAATTGTATCTGAATTTATTCTCAATTAATTTGAATTCTCATTAATTTATCCTAATTTTCATCAAAATCCCTTAAATCCTTCTAAATTCACTCCAGTTTTACTGAATTCAGTGGAATATTTTGGAGTTGTTTTATTGCATTCGATACCTCTTTAATTTATTTTGAATTTTTCTAAATTTGTCTTGAATTTTTTCGAATTTACTTTTGATTTCTATGTCATTTATCAAGAATTTATTTGATATTTAATCGCATTCCTGTAATTTCTTAATTTCTCTTTAATTCACCTTGAATGTTGGATTTTTGTAAATATTCGAATCCTTTTGAATTAACCCTGACTTCTCGATAATTCTATCCAAATCTTTTTCAATTCTCTGGAATTATGAATTTTGGATTAGAGTTTATTGAATTCCATTGGATTCTTGAAAATTCACTACAATTTTACGAGATTCAGTGGAATATTTAGGATTTTCGCATTTTCGCATACATGTAATTTGAATTCGTTTGAATTAATCTTGACCTCTTATTCATTCATCGTAAATTCTTCTTGATTCTTTGGAATCCTGATGAATTTTCATACTGAATTTCTGATTTCCATACTTGATTTTTCTTGAATTCGTTTGGAATGTACCCTGAACTCATTAATTTATCCTGAATTCTTCCCAGTTCCTTGGAGTTGTTTCGATTTTTTCTTGAATTCACCCTGAATTTCCTCGAATTCTTCAGATTTCACTCAATTCAAAGAATCTTTGCGATTTTTTAGTTTCATTTTACCCCCCTGAAGTATTTTAATCTTATCTTGAATTTCTATAAAATTCAGCAGTCCCACGATGTCCCTTAAATTTTTCGAAATTTCCTGTAATTTTGCTAAAACGTGGACATTTAGGGCCGTGTGAACTATTTTCATGTGATTTTCGTCCGTTTGCGCATTGACGAAATTGCCCACTTGGGTACTGTCCGCTCTCAACGTACGGCATGGTACTGTGTGAGCTTCTGATTTTTTGTTAATTTGAAAAGAATGCACATTGCACAATTTCCGTCCATGAAATTTGCAAGTGTGTAAGTTTCTGCTTTGAAATAAACGCGTTTGAAACGAATCAGGAGGAAGAGAGTGATAGTAACTAATAAGCACCTTCTAATTAACATTCCGATCCTGCACACGAATTACGCGTGTAAATACGTATTTTTACTGGCAGGATGTAACTCACATTCCTATGTGCTTACATCCAATACTTTTAACAAATCCCAAGCACGTACTTATTTACCAATGTATGTTATTTTCCCTCGTAAACAGTCTGAATAGTCGAACTGCTACAGTCCCTGACAACCATAGACTAATCGAGAATTTAGCTACTATTTTTTATTTATTCTTTGAAAATAAATAAATTATTTTACATACCAGTAGGGATTCCTGGCACCGCTCGCATTCTCAAACAATCCCTAATTGCATGTAACAATTTGTTGATTGTTTGTTGATGATTTATTTTGTTCAAATATTGCAATTTTACTAATTTCTAATTTTAGTGTAACTAAGAATAGGGCGTCAAAGCCCTGGAGAAAACAGAATAAATTAACTAGCAATATTTTAAGAAAATAAAAATTCAAATTGACCAGGCCGTACATATTTTGAAATATTTTCCGAAATTTCAGTACAGTAAATTCTTTCTAATATTTATAATACCGTCGAATGTATCAATATGGAATAATTAGTCACGTGACACATTTTCACAACTTTTAAAACTCACGTGACCAGTCAATAAATGTTATTATACTTGGTGGCTTACTAATTAGAAAAATGAGTAAATTGTGCTGAAATTTTATTTTCTTAAATAAATCATGGCACGTCTCTCTGGCCACTTTGAGTTTTTATTTCTTTGTATAATGAAATTTGAGTTCTTGTATTTCAGCAAGGGTTCCAAAGCTCTGTTTTCAGTTACATTTCAAATCAAAAGTTTAAAAAATTGCATTATTCAAATAAAATAGAACCAAAAATTACCTAAAAAGAAGAATTTTCAACAAAACCGAAGTCATTATTAACTAACATTAACTAACATTAACAAACATTATTAACAAATTTTCAACAACAAAAAAAGGTTAATTTGTTATCAAAGAAGATGACTTGAACAAAATAGTTGTATCTCCAACAAAATAATGAAACTCCCAACAAACTAATCTAGTTTTAAACTAAAAAGTCGATGTTCTACCTTCCCAGATAAATTTCCAAACAAATGGTCAAATTTTGAAATAGGAGAAAGTTTCAATTAAACGGAAATAGGTGTATTGTCAACCTAAAAGTTCCTTATCAATCCAAACATTTGAAAATCATGTTATACAAAAAAAACTAATTCCTGACTAATTACCTTCATTTTCAGAATATGTTTCGAGTTTTTAGGAAAAAGAAACGAAATACTCCAGAAAACAGTTACATTGTAAACCCACCAATATGTTTTTCCAACAAAAAATACAATTTTCAACCAAATCGCTCAATTTCCAACTAAATAATAGTTGAATCTTCAAGCCGAAAAGACGAATGTTTATTAGAATAGTTCAACCCCCAGGTTCTTTTTTAATTGACAATTCTTAATTATAATTGTTTAGGGGGGATAGTTGTCAAGGTTGGACATAGTTTTGACTTGAGCTTATATATTTTTTTGAATAAATCATTTTTGCACTTCAATACCGCAAAAAGTGAGGTTGAACGATTACAAGTCTCTTGACTCAGAACTAAAGTATTTCATGTCAAAGAAAATAAATATGGTCAATTTGAAAAAAAGTAGTCAAGGTTGGCCCCTGAAGTCAAGGTTGGACCTGCTTCAAAAACTAATTTTAAAACACTTTTATGAAATGAGGGAATGCATTTCTTTATTCTGCTATTATTTTTTCACAATTTCACATACAAATGAAGTAGAAAAATCATCAAAGATTATATCCCTTCCTCCTTTTCTGCTTATATCTGGAATCCCTGTTGTAAATTAAAAGATGATCAATTCGGTTTTCTCTTAATTCATCTTTCCTAAATTATTTTCTGTCTATCAGTTCAGCTGTGTCCGAGGACATAGCCTAATTGGAGATTGGAAATTCGTTTGCTTCTTTGGTTGGTATATTAATCATTATTAATTGAAAAAATTTCTATCATGAATTTTCAATCCCAAAAAACAGTTTTCCAAACTAAACTCATGTGACCTTTTTTGTTAAATTATAAACAAATTTCGGCTAAAAAAATACAGATTTACACCTACTTGTTGAAGTACATGAAGTAACAAATACGAATAAATCCAGATAAACCTATAATCCAGCTGTAATCGAGTGTCTTTCATGTCACGAACTGTACATGCTTTCATTATTTATAAATTATGCGCACGATGTAGAGGCTCGTCATATTTTAATTTATCGGGTGTGTCCTCGTATTGTGTGCTAATCAGAGGAGGGTGCAGGAATTCGGTGCGAGAAGAAATAATTAAACGTATCAAAAATAGGGTTACCAGATGGGTCGACCGAAAAACCAGGACAGTTGAACATTTTCAGGAGCATTCTCAAGACCAAAAGGCATTCGGTCAAACTCAGAGAGTCTACACAGAAAGTCATTTGGGACCAATTTTCTTTCTCTTTTGAGAACGTATTGATCCCAAGTATTTTTAGACGGTGAA
>WSXT02213246.1:1791-17547 GCA_011762715.2 Neuroterus valhalla | reverse complement strand
TTGCAATGATGGAGGATCAGACGACTTATAAGGGAGTTCTCCGCAACATCACATATGGAGAAGTACCCGTCTGGATGCAACCTGAGCGGGTGCATCCAAGAGACTTTCTTTATTTTATACGAACCACAGAATTCTATTATGAATCAACACTTTCCTTGCTTGAGCCCCAAGATAATCATAATATTTTCCTCCATGTTCCAGAGGAAATTTTGATAAATGAAGGTTACGTAGAAAGAGTTTTTCAGAATTTCAAGGAGTACAATATAAACCATGGTGATCATGGAAGTGCAACGGGCAGTGATCGAAACGATATGATAACCATATTTCTATCAATGCCAAGACCATCTAACCTTGTTTAAAAATCACATTCAGGTTTTAAATTGAGCAGAATACATGCAAGAAATTCGAGGAGATTGGGAGAGGAATGAAGAAATTGAATAAAAAATATGATTTTCTGTTTGTATGAAAAATTTTATTTTTCTTAAATTCCGGAAGAAAATTTGATTGTGAACAGGAAACCCAAAGTTATTCAGTTAGCTTCTACCCACAAATGTATAAAACTCCTCCATGCAATAAGTATTGTTTTTCTGGAATTCCGTATATTTATCGTTGTGAAGACCGTCCCATCTTGTTTATAATGCACTTGCATGTTTCACATTGTCAAGAGTAAAATAGATAATAAAAAATATGAGTGCAATAGTAATTTTGCACTGAGTTTTCCGTAATTGCTCCTTGCTAACAAAAACTGTCACATGTATACAATTGCAGTCAACTGTAAGAGAAGTGGAAAGCAAGAATCATTTTCTATTTTGTATGAAAATCATTTGCTTCCATATTTCAAAAAGTAGTGAAATATATGTGTCCTTGTATTCTTTCGTATGTAGATTGAATATTACAAAAAGATATGTTACTTTCCGGCGAAGTGCAAGTTATGTAAATATGACTGGCGATTTTTAATTTTATTCAGAAATAGTTGTGGACTGCTTTCGATAGAAAGATTCTCTTTTCAAAAAGTTGATCTTAGACTTTTGTGCTCAATCAGATTCCTGAAAGTTGCTGGAAATGTATAGGAACTTTTTAAAATTCCTTGGATTAAAAGGCATCTGACTATATAACAGGAAGAGGTAAAGAGGTAAATTACGAATGTCACTGAGAGGTTAATGGTGATAGTTGTGTAATCTTATCATATTATAGAGATGAGATTAAGCCTTGAAGAGCCATAGTGCGAATGAAAATCCATCATATCATAAATAGAGTAAGCTGCAAAGAAAAATTCGAATTTCATGAATTTCTAGGATGGAGGATGGAGAGGGAAACGTTCATTTACTACGAAAGGATAACTTTGGAAATTGAAGACCCAATCCCCTCTATTGTAAGAATTTCTGGGGTCCCTTTCAAGCTCTCTGCATAAAATTCTATATTTTTACTCAATATTATTATTATGCTATTAGGTCAAAATGGGATTGTTTTTGAAAAGAGTTAGAGTGAGGGGTTTTTAGGATGGAAAAGCAGAGCTAGGTACACGATCAGCCTAGAAGTCATTGCGTCTTGTTTGCGAACAGGAGATATCTGATTCTACAATTTTTTATTTCAAATCGGCTTTTAGTTGAGATGCAGCATTCTCAGTGAGCAGAGACTTGAATCGAGTCGTTGAGCGGAATGAACATACACGGGATTGCTTTGCCAATATTAGGAGTAAGACTCGACAAAACCGGTACGCAGCAAAAGTGAGTTCAGTATCCAAAATGGCTTTTTCCGGGCTGCACTAGGCCATCGTTAGGTGCACTGATTTCGACTCGCAAGTTTCCCCAGCCACGTTAATTCGTGAAGTACGCTGACAAATCACATAATTAAATATTGATTGTGACTAATTATTGCCCTCGATCCCAATCCTGGGAGGACGTTGAATCTAGCTGGATGTATTAGTCGGATGTACAATATACAATATTTCGTCAACATCTCTGACATCACTATGCTACACTAGCGTCATGGCCACCAGTCATACGCGGGAAACGAAAGTATTGAAAAATTGTCCTTATGTCTATTCTTTAAAGCCTTAATGCTGAAAAAGATTGCTCAGCAGCCATTACAATCAGTCGATCTAACCTCTAATCAAAAATTACCGCCGCTGAAGCCTCACTACTCCGACTTAGGCCTCGAGTCTGAAGAAATATATGTAACTCGGACCAGATGCCTACATCAAGTTCTTTCCATCGAATACATCTCTCCTCAGCTTCTTTTGGCTTCCTTCAGAATAGGGAATCACATGAGGTTTAACCAGAGATGACGCGACGCCAAGCTCCGCTGCCAGGAAGCAAACTGATTGCAAAAGGAACTGCACCAGAATAGATATTACACCCATGCCTTTCTAACCATCATTAAGAGGTGACAACGATCTGTTATAGCTGTTAAAAGAGAGGTGACCACGATCAGTTACAGTTGTCACCTAGAGGTTAATGCCTCAACCATCAGCTACTCCGAGCCTTCGCGTCACTAGCGGGCAATCTGCGACTACACTCTACCCAGGCCTCGACTTCCTCTTTACCTGGGTCAATACCGCCCCGGTTAGTACGGAAAATTCGGCGCGAAATCCGAGCGCAATTCGATACTCTCTGGAGGAAAATTTTTCCCGCAATGGGGGTAATTCTTCTCTGCTGTGCCTTCCCTCTTACCACCCAACTTCTGCCTGGATCCCATCCAACTATTAATTTTTCTTCCAGCCTCTTACATTCCTGCAAGAACACGATATAATGAAATGAGTGTCATCTTCCCTTCCTCACCCGCCTTCTCCCAAACCTACCATAATCTACCTAATTTTCATCCAGCTTTGTACTCTTTTTCCAATCTCCCACCGTCCTACAAAAACACCACCACGAATTAAATATAATACGTTCTTACCTTGTAACCACCCACCTTTCGCCTTGTTTGCATCCAACCTTGTACTTCAATCCTGATCTCTCATCTATCTACTATAACTCCATAGAATGAATTGAATCATATCTCCCAACCACCCACTCCCCTCGAGACTACCCAACTGCCATATTCTTTTCTACAAACTTCGTACTTTTCTCCCGAACTCCCATATTCAACTTGAGCACCATCACATGAATTTTCACCGTCTTTCCTTTCTCACGAAAAATATCCATCCACTTTCCATTTGCTTTTCACCCAACCACCGCCTTTTGAAACAACCTTTAAACACCTCTCATTTTTTACCAGGAACGTATCAATACGCCTACAATAAGTCATTTTTATTTGTAGAAAATATTTCAAAGGATTTTACGAGATTTTCAGTTTTTCAAAGGTTTTCCGGGAATTTTAAGGTATTCCGCTTGACTGCGAAATATTGTTTAGAAAAATCACCAAATTTAAACTAATTCCAATGCGATTCCCAAAGCTGTTTTAGAATTCCATGAGATATCCATCAAAAACCACAAAGGTTTTGCGGTATTCGAAGAATTCCAAAGCTTCGCGAGAAGTTTCAAAGGATTTGAGTAATTATTACAGAAAATTTCAAGATCTTCACGTAATCACTTGAGCGTGGATCTCCACTTTCCCCTAAATTTCACAAGATTACGAAGAATATGAAAGGATCTTGCAGGATTTTTAGAATTTTGAGGAATTGATACCAATTTCTGCAGATGCCAAAATATTCGAAGGTATCTCAAGTTATTCTGAAACATTTGAGAGGATGTCAAGGGATTTCAAGAGATCGCAGTATTATTACGATATTTCAAACATTCCAAGGGATCCAGATTAGATTTTAAGAATCTGAGAGGATCGCAAGGAATTTCATGAGGTATACAAAGATGTTACGGGACCGTGTAAGATTCTGAAGGATTTTGAAGCGCTTACCATGACTAGCCATGAGCAAGAATAGGAGCCACATGGTAATCAAGTAATCGGTATAATTATGGATAAGAGGGCAAAATCGCATTTCAAGATGTATAAGTGTGTATCTCCTAGATTATTACGCGTTACACTTAAAGTGGGAATCAGAAGACTTTATTGTAGCATGCTATGCTCCTCTTGATGGTAAAAGTAACGAGGCAAAAGACACTTTCTGGGACTCGTTGAATGATATGATAGAAATGTGTGATTCGGGCGAAAGAATAATATTACTCAATGAAATGAAAGGTTGGGTTCTTGTGGAACGTGAAGGTACTGACAGAGTACTAGGTCATCTCAAAGATCCAAAAACAAATGTGCACGTGGACAAATTGATCAGTATGTTTAGTACAAACACTTGGTTTAGGTACAAAATTATACACATGTATACTTGGTGCAGAATAAGGCAACGAAAATATAGCGGCTGCATGGATAACACTGTGGAATGGGATCTTTGGACAAGGGTAATAAATGATTAAAAGGACACCAACAGGAAAGCAAATATCCAAGTAAACGAAAGCAAGGAGAAAATCGAAACAGAAGAAAATACGAGAATGCGAAATGACCCCGAAGAAAAAAAGACACAATTTTGAAAATGGGTAACCAAAACTGAGAAAGGAGATGCCAGCACTGAAGCAGACGGAATGAGGAATACTTATGGTGAAATAGTATGGGTTTCGGACAAAGTTAAAGGCTGTAGGCGGGATTTTTTCAAGAAGCTTTATGAAGGTAAAACCACGGAGCATAACAACAGTGAAACAGACACGGATACGTTAGACAATTCCGATGTAAGTGGTAGAATCAGAATCGGTATCGACGACATTATTTCCCTAATAAAAGAAATTGAGAATCGTGAGGCTATCATTGTGGATGCTTTTACCTCTGGACGTAAGAAGATACATAAAGTGGTTTAGATTTTTATTGTAAACGTATAGTAAAGTTTTATTATCTTAGAAGTTTTGAGGAGAATCAAAAGAGTAAATATAAAAAATTTTGAGACCTGAGACCAATAGGCTCCCCGCTTTCATACTATTCTTTTTGAAATATAAATAAAGGTTGCTATAGAATAGGAGCCATAAAGCTCCGTATAAATAGCAGTCATCAGTCGTGTGATTCTATAGAGGCAATCTCCCAAGTATCAGCTTACTTATTTGTTTATCTATTAGATATTCTGTTCCTTTCTGCAAAAATGGAGCTTTCGGAGACTGCGCTGCTTCTCACAATCGTGGGCTTCGTTCATTACAATAGTAAGTGTAATATATTATTACAATTATAGTTAAAACGAGAATATATTTGATCCTAATAAGGAGCTCCTTCATTTGACTACCTCTTATTTTGATTAATGTTTCAATTCTAATCCGTGAATTGAAAAAAAAATCATAAGCAAACTGTGAGAGAACAAAAAATTAGGATCAGCTGGGGGTTCGGGGGGGTCTAAAAAAATGTTTTAATGCATTTTTTCTGCAAATATTATGAAAGTAAATTTTTTTTAGTATTAGGCATAGTATTGAGTATAATTTCAAGAACATTTTGTTACATTTTGGCACAAAAATATGGAGAAATAGGACGGTGGCAGCAGATGTACGATGACGTCTCTTATTTGCGATGTTCATCATACCTCAACGTAGAGTTATTTGAGACAAATAAGTAAGAATTCCTCATCATAATATATGTTCTTTTTGAGTCTAACGTCGTCCAATTATGAATTTTGAAATTTTTTATTTTTTCTGGATGCTTGAAACCAGAATTGTGATTTTTGACGAAGAATTTCGCCATTTTGTTAGTAGAAAACGCCCTTAAAGTCGGAGGAGAAAAAAGACCGTTGGACCCTGGCAATTTGTATGCAGAAAGTGTGTACAAAATTTGGAAATGAACGGTCGAGTAGTTTTTCAGGAAAGTGAACACCGACTTTAAAACCATGATTTTTAGAAAAACGTGTTTGAAGTTTTGAACTGTGAAAATGCGAAAAAAATTGATTTCTTCAAGTACACCAAATTATCGATTCCAGCTCAATTAAAGGACATCTCTTGTAGCAATTTTGTTGTCTCCAGCTTCTTTTCTTTCAAGTCTACGTTGAATCCTGGCTTGCTTGCCTTCTTTCTTTGCTTCTTTATCAGCTTGTGTGATACGAACACTGTCCTCGTGTTCCCAAAAGGTGTATAACTTTAAGAGTTTTGCTCCAAATGACTTCAAATTTTAACACAATATTCGTGTAACGTTTAACTATAAGAAAATTCAACAACAAAAAACCGATTTTTCGACCCTACTCCCCCCTTAAATTTGGTTTCCTCTTAGTGGAATTCTTTTAAGTCACACGAGACTTTTCCTAAAGCTTTCATTTTCTAGATAATACACAGGGATAAGCTGGCTAGGGAATCTCACCGAACTTTTAAGTAATTGGGGCATATGGAGCATGAAGTAAACTTTTGGCATCGATGCAAAATTTGTTAAGTCCCGAACGTTGAAGAATACATAGCAGTTCGCATACTTTGAATACGCAGAATAAGGTTTCAAGATGTACAGTAAAGATTACAAAAGTAAAAATTGATAGACGGGATTCAATTTTTAAAAATCATTCTGTCACGCAATGACGAAAAACTTTGTTTGAATTTTCGTGTTTTGTTCGAGAGCAAACAGCAGTTTTTACGCTGGAAAGTTGAATTCGGGATTTATTTATTCCAGTTGTCCATAAAAAAATATAGTTGTTACATTGTAACAAATATGATTCAAACTTGATTATTTAAAGCAATATCTGTAGCAATCTGTATGAGTGAGGGAAATGCAAGTCTGAAAGAAGCAGAATTGGAAGTTTGTGTGGAAACATCATTCATTTCATAAGAATGATCGTTGTTATATTTTTATGGATTTCCGTGAGCAAAATTTACTCCTTCAACAACTCAGAGTATCTTTGGCTAGGATAATAATTTGACAACGTACATAATGTTTCCGAGAACCTGTTCGTCAGATTTTTCAATTTATTATTATTATACTGTCAAGTCAAGTCTTTTTCGAAGTAAGAATAACACGTTTGGTCTCAGCCTTGTTAAACTACTTGGAAACAAGGAATTGATATAGAAAGATTTGATTGTGGAATCGACAAGGGAAAATTTGAGTAATGGAAATGAAGGAAGAAAAAGCAGGGAACGATATTAGATCAGTCTTGGAATTCATTTAGTGTTTTTTGCGAACAGAAAAGAACCTGATGTTCAGTTTGAAACCTTTGCTTGAAACGCAGCACTTTTGATTAAACAGATACTATACTTGAACTGTTAGGCAGAAAGAGCATACGCGAGGTTGCTGCAGCAACATCAGAGGTAAGACCTGATGAATGAAATACACAGCAAAAGCGAGTCCAGCGTGTCTCTGTTTCCAAACGACACACTCGTCCTATAAAACATTGCTCCGAGACGGCTCACTGACTGATCTCTAGGAGACACCTCATATGGAGCGTATCGCGAAGCCATAAAAATAATCCACTAAGCGATGGCTTTACATGGGACAGTTAATATCCAGAATCGTTCGTTTCAGGATTTCCTTCTTTCTCACACGTATACGATTGTTCTTCAAACATCCATATCCTGGCATACATATTTTGCTTCTTTTACATCCATGCATTTTTTTATATGAGCTCTTGTGTTTCTGCGGCTCTTTATCCTTCTTTCTTTAAGGGTCTCATTTACATATTCTATCCATTTCTCCTTTGACCTGCTTCTGGGTATGCTACCATTTACCCTAACTAGATACACTTGCTTCGCTGATCGTTCTTTATCCTTCCTCTCAACATGACCGATCAATCTCAATAAATTTCTTTCACTCTTGTCAAACAGTCTTTTATCTACACCATATTCTTTGAGAACTAACTCATTATTCACTTTATCTATAAGCGTTTCACCGCAAACATTACGCAGAAATTGCATGCTGATCACGTCTAGTTTGCTGATAGCCTTTTCCCGATACGTCTAGGTCTCGCTACTGTACATCACAGTTGGTGCTAGCACAGAATAATCTATAGCAGTCTTAGCTTTATTTGTTACATTTTTACTTCCAGTGATAGCCCGTACAATGCAAAAAATCTCTCTACCCTCATTTATTCGTCCGGAAATCTCTGCATCTATCTTCCCGTAAGCAGTGAATGAACTTCCAAGCTACACGAAAATATCAACTTGTTCTATCCTTTCTCCATTCAGGGCAATATTTCATTTTTTTGCATCCTTGCTTTTCAAACACAATATTTTTTGCTTTATTCTGGTTATTCTTAAGACCCATGCTCTTCATGCTGGTATCTACTCTGGTTATCTTCCTTTGCAAATCATCGACTGAATCTGCTGTAACGATCTTGTCATCTGCAAACGCAAAGCCACGAACTCACACAGTTCCAAGACCAACACTCCTTTCGTCAAAGAGAGCTATTCTCAGACACATGTCTGTATATGCATCAAACATCAAAGAATGCATAACGCATTCTTGCCAAACGCCCTGCTTGACATCCAACTAATCACTCAGTTTTTTATTTATCCTTACACTTGCTTTGCTACCAATATGTATAATATCCCAAGAGTAACGCTGGAGCTCTTGGACCTTAATAGCACCACTACAAAGGAAAATGTCGAAGAGGCACTGATGAGAGGGATCTCAAGGAGCAAGATGGGGATGTAAAAGTCTCAATCACAAAGGAGAACAGAAGAGGACAGATAATGGGCTTTGTCCATATCAACCAGCAGCAAGGAGATATCCTGCTTGATGCAAAACGCATCAAAGTAGGATGGAATAATAGCCGCATCTGAGAGAGGGTGAACGTAGCCCAGTGCTTTAAGTGCCTGTGCTACGGTCATCAGTCCAGGGAGTGCAAAGGCCCGGATAGCAGCGCCCTCTGCTTCAAGTGTGGCAAAGAGGGACACAAAGCGGTTTCCTGCACAGAGAGCACTCCCTGCTTCCTATGCAGTGAACTCCCAGAGGGACCGGAGTCTCTGGAGCACTTGCCAGGGTCAGGCGCCTGCAAAGCTTTCCGGCAGGCACTTGACAAAAGAAAACAGTATCAATGACGATGAAGGTCCTGCAAGGAAACCTCCATCGGAGCAGGCTAGCTAACGACCTTCTTGCACAACTAGTGCTCGACAGGTCAGCTGGCCTGCTCAGGGGGTTCCAACTCTCATAAGGCTACGTGTTTCACAAAATTTTAGTGGCGCCCTCTCGTTGAACTAGCTACTCCTCCTTACTCCACCATCCTATCACTGCCCAACTCCGTACTGCATCGCCCCACCACCGTACTCTACTCCTACGTGATTCGGGCTACCTGTGAGCAGCTGTGAGGTGTGCGTGAGAGGTAGAGAAAGGAGGGGAGAAGATACTCTAGCATGATTTCGCCGGAGTTGGAACCCCCTGGACCTGCTCATCATAAGTGAGCAGTACGAGAACAGGGTTGCCCGACGTGGTTCTCAGACCTCTTGGGCACAGCAGCAATATGGGTGCGGAATGCAAGAGCTGTCCCGATAGAAAACCATGGTTCTGGAAACGGGTTCGTATGGATAGGAGCAAAGGCACCATGTACGACAGCTGCTACCTCACCCCTAATGAGAGCATTTCGGAGTTCCAGGGAAAACTGGATCTCCTGGAGGATCTTATATGGGAGGAGGAGGGCAGGGTACGGGTGGCCGGAGACTTCAATGCAAGAGCGGTTAAATGGGGGATGCCCCAAACGAACTCGAGAGGAAAGCGCATCCTAGAAATGACAGCCAGGACTGAGCTACTGGTAATGAACCAAGGAAGCGCACCCACCTTTAGGAGGTCTGAACAAAGGGGAACAGTTCCGGATAGCACGCTGGGATCGGAGAGCTTGGCCCCGTTGATGAATCGCTGGGAAGTGATCAAAGACTCCACGGGAAGCGACCATCAATATATAAGCTTCAGCCTGGGCATTGGCTCACATCCTAGGACACAAATCAACAAACAACATCTGCGTTGGAACGTCCTAAAGATGAATGAAGAGCGGCTCGCAGGGGTGATACACAATAGAAGAGAAGCCCTGCTAAGGCTGCATGATAGACCTTCGGAATCTGCGAGTGCTAAAACCTTAGTAGGAGCGACCATGAAACTGGTACACCGGGCTTGCGAGAAGTTGATGCCTTGGAAAAAACCCAGAAGGGAGAGACGCTCTGTTTATTGGTGGTCGTAAGAGATCGTGGAGCTGCGAAGGGGTGCCTGCAAGGTAGGCGCAAGGCAACCCGTGCAAGGCGGAAAGGATCGAACGCGGGGATAACCCAAGAGGATAAACAGGTTAAGTAGGCTAAGCAAGAGCAGACGAGAACTATCAAAAAGAGCAAGTCGATGAACTGGGCGGCCCTGGATCAGGAGGTGAACAACGACCGTTGGGGCCTAGGATACAGAATTGTCACCAGAAAACTTTCAGCTTTCTCAGCAGTCGGAGCAATGGAACCAGAGGTGATGCACAATATTGTCAATCACCTCTTTCCAACTCATCAAACGAGACAAGAAGATCCCGATCCAGGGACAGAGGATATAACGCTCTTCACCACACAGAGGAGCTCATCACAGCTGTGGAAGGCCTGCAGAATGGCAAGGCCCCAGGACTAGACGGGATCTCGACGGAGGCATTGAAAACGATAGCACACGCTTGTCCACAGGTGCTGCTAAATGCCTACAATGCCTGTCTTATGGAATGAGTCTTCCACCGACAGTGGAAAACGCAAAGACTGGTTCTGATCAGTAAAAACAAAGGTGATCTCAAATCCCCAGGAGGATATCGCCACACTGTATGCTAAATACAGCAGCGAAACTTCTCGAGAAGCTGCTGAAGCCCCGCCTTTCCGCGGCTTTCCATGCAGCTGGAGATCTTTCTGCGAGGCAATACGGGTTCAGGAAGGGACGCTCCACAGTCCATGTAGTACGTGAGATAGCGGCAACTATCACCTCGGTACAAAGTGTAAACCACCACTCACGAGAGATTGTCCTCCTGGCTGCGTTAGATGTGAAGAACGCCTTCAACGCGGCCAGGTGGACTGATATGATAGAAGCCTTGAAGAGGTTCAAGGTCCCAGACTACATCATGCGGATGCTGAAAAGCTACCTCAAGGACCGGACGCTGCCGTACGAAACATCGAAAGGAACGAGGACGTAGCAGATCACGGCGGGAGCTACCCACGGATCTATCTTAGGACCAGATCTCTGGAACATCTCCTACGATGACATTCTGCGTATACAGATGCCAATCGGCACATACTTGTCGGGTTACGCGGACGATATAATCGCGGTCATCGCCGGTCGAAGCGTGGAGAAAGTACAGTGGAAACTGTACCAGGTGATGTACCTGGTACACGAGTGGATGGAAAACCACGGCCTAGAACTAACAACCCAAAAGACGGAGCAAGTACTACTTACCAGGAAGCATATTCCCAGGATAATCAAGATACAGGTGGACCCTGAGGAGATCGAAACCAAGGCAGCTGTAAAGCACCTCGGAATCATGATCGACTCAAAGCTCACATTCCGGGAACACATCCTTAGTGTGAGGACTAAGGCAGCTGCAGCCCATGTCAACGGCCCAAAGCCTAGCAAGAGGCGCCTCCTGATGACAGTAACCAAGTCAGTACTCCTCTACGGGAGTGAAATATGAGCGGATGCTGTCAAAAGGAAGACATATGGCAAAAAGCTGACTGCCGTTCAACACAGAGGAGCCCTGAGGATTGCGTGCTCTTATCGAACAGTTTCAGAGCCCGCAGCCTTCGTAATCGCGGGGAAACACCTATTGACCTGCTTGCATTGGAGAGGAAAGCTGTCTTTGAGAGAGATCCCATAGTGTCAAAGGAGACCGCGGAAGAGAGGGCCCGAGTCGAGACTGATACCAGACCTAGATCCTTGGATTGGTCGGAAACATGGCGAGGTCAACTACTAACTGCCGCAGTTCCTCTCTGTGCATGGCTATTTCCAAGCCTACCTCTTCAGGATGGAAAAGGCGCAGAGTCCGACATGTGTCTACTGCGGATTCCACAAGGATGATACAGAGCACACGTTCTTTTACTGCGAAAGATGGACCGGGCTCAGGGAGGGACTGAAAACGGATGTTGGAAGTATAACACCCGCAAATATAACGACCACAATGCTCAGGAGTGAGGGAAACTGGGAGGCGGTTGCTGATTACAGTGGAATGCTTCTCAGGCAGAAGAAAGAGGAAACGAACCCGGCGTGACAGCAGCCATAGAGGAGGAACCCGAACAGACCAAATCAGGTTGTCGAAGGCCGATGAGCCCAAAGCGCAAACGCTACCGTTTATGCTACTGAGGACGATGCATTCATCCTGGTTGGGTTACGATACCTTATCAGATGAAGATGAAGGGAACCATAAGGAGCCCTAGCAAGAAGAATCAGTAGATACGGAGGCAGACCACCCAGCCGCACCCAACCAAGATGTTCCAAGGCCGACGAGCCCGAGCACGTTCCCGACGTGCTGCCGAGGACGACGCGTACCATCTTTGCTGGGATATTACGATGACTCAGAAAATGAAACAAGCAGATGCCTCATATCGGCAAGAAAAACGGCACCCCCTGAAGTAATGCGAAAGCGGTTTTGGGGGGAATCATGCCAAGAAGATGATGGTGGTTTTTTAGTGAGTAGTAGATGGAAACAACATCTTTCCATCTCCAAGAACATCGAAATCCCCACGCTACCGAGAAGTGCGGACTTTTCTCGATGTCTGTTCGCAGATTTTTCCACCATCCCGCAAAAAAAAAAAAATATGTATAATATAAAATGGTAGCAAAGCGACTGTGAGAGTTAATGGAAAGAGTAAAGAGAGAAAGAATGGACAACTAAGCAATGGAATCAACAGCTAGTATTGCTCTCAGAAGCCAACCAGTTACTCCATACTCCTACAAGGCTCCCTCAAAATAAGCTCCATCTACCTTGTCGGAGATTCTTCCAGAGCAACGGATGCACAAAAACCTTCTTGTCTACTTTCAAGCTCTTTTCTGTGATTTGTCTCAAGTTGATTATTTATTCCGCGCATAATTTCCCTGGAAAAAATGTTACAATCGCCTTGATCACCCGTTTCCTTGTAGATTGTCACAATAGTCACCTTCTTTTAATAACATGGAACTCCGCTGTTCACAGCACACATATCCATAATTCACAAAGCCACACAAACAAATGTCTGCCACCCCTATTAAGCATTTTGTAGGTGACACCATCCACTACCACTACCTACATTGGAATTGTTCAACGTATACTTGTCTGTGTCACGGCTGTTATGCTCCATGGCTCTACCACTATGCAGCTCTTTGAAAACATCACTCATAGAGTCTTTGAATTTGTTTGAATCACATACCATTTCATCATACGCATCCCTAATTCCGACTACCTCAATGCTGGTGTTTCTTTTCCTGCTCTTTTCAACCCATTTCCGAAATGGTTTCTTATTACCTCAGATTTTATTTTTACATCAAGGGAAAACTCCTCTTTTGCATAATTCCTCTACGTTTTGGTGCATTGCATACCTTTTTCAAGATATTATTCTGAGTTCAAGAATAAGATTTCAATACATCAAAAACGGAAGAATGAGCAGATCGAGACATCAAAAACGAACAAAATGTTAAGTGATGTCAAAAATTGGAAAAATCCTGTCAAATATGTAAGAAGATAAAATGAGTGCACTCCACATTGACTAGTATGAAGTCTCGAAAGGTTTTTGGAGACATCAAAAATATGAATACTACATTTTGAAAAGGACAATTTTTGTCGGAAGACGTTGACAGTTTAGAAGGAGGAATTTGATGTATTAGAAACTTATTCTTAGAAAAAAGAGAGGGGGGGGAGGGGGGCAACATATCGATTAAGCTCTGCGTTTCAACACGCTCTACGAGCACTGGAAATCGAGTTTTCAATCGAGGCGTTATGAAAAAATCCGATCTTACTCGTATTCAAGAGGAAGGAAGGAGGATGTCATGATACACATTAATTTTCTATCGAAGTTTATGGCAACCTAGGCGCCTTGCTCGAGTAGAAAAACTTTATGGACGTCCATTTCTTCACAAACCTAGGTGCAGGTGGTTTCATATATCCTCAAATACCTCCAGGTACTATTATTGCAATGATGAAGGATATGTCTACTTATAAGGGAGTTCTCCGCAAAATCACATATGGAGAGGTACCCTTCTGGATGCAACCTGCACCTTGTTTGAGCCACAAGCGGGTCATAATATTTCCCTTTATGGTCCAGAGGAAGTTTTGATAAATGAAGGTCACCTAGAAAGGGTATTCCAGAAATTCAAGGAGTACGATATAAAGGACGGTAATTATAGAAGTGCAACGGGAGACTTGTTTTTAATGCGCTTATATGGTCTCGAATAAAAAGAGTAAAATAGGTAATCTTCAATATAAATGGAGTATTATCATACCTTCGAAGATTCTCGTAACTTCTTCTCGCCTACGAAAAGTCTCTCAATTGAAAAGATCTGATATATTAGTAACACAATAGCATCAATTCGATGATTTTTTTCTTGTATGAAAATAATTTTCCTCCAAATGAAAAAAAAGAAGAAGAAATTCGTTAATAATTAGATAAACCAAAAATATTCATGACTTGTACTTACTTATGAAAATTTATAAGAATGTAGAAAATCGAGATCAATAATATTAATTTATTAGTTTAATTATTAATTTATTTATTAGTTATTAATTTTGTACACTGTTGTAGGAAGTCTCCGTGCTCACGTCCTGGCTAAACATGCTCCAGTAAAAGTCCGAAGCCTCAAGATCGTGGAAGACAATAGAACGTCTCTTTATACTTTGTAAAATAGAGAAAGCGACGTGATCGGATAGAAAACGCCTAATTTGAAAACTTCCTCTTATAAAGTAGGTTAATCTCAGGACTAATGTTCTACCTGCTGATATCTAGTCTGTTAATCGTTCTTTTTCGATTATAACCACATTCTGCTGTAACGATTACATCATCTGAGAACGCAAGTCCATTCATTTTTACTGTCCCAAAAGCAACACCTTCTTCATAGAAAAGAGCTATTCTTAGACCATTGATTAGTCATGTTATTGATGAACATCTATAAGAAGATAACGCATCAAATAATTTTGGAATTGTTATTTGTTCCAAAATGGAAACTCAACATGAAAATTCGGGGTGAAGGAGACCTACAGTTTGAGGCGGGTTCCGAACCATCAAGACCAACAGCTACCTAATACTTAGATAAATCAAAGAACTCCAGAGGTACCGGGCTGACGACTCTCTGTGGCCCACCAAAGCTCATGCTTTAGATCCAACGACAAACTGACCACTCTCGTATTTATTTCACTGAAACAAATACTGACGAAAATATTATTCATTATATTAAACATGAAGTCTACGAAATAATGCATTATTGAAAAGAATTCTCCAAACTTTCAGTAGTGATGGATGAAAATTCAATTCTGAAACCTTTGTGCACTCTTCTCCAGTTATTGTTATAGTTATTGTTAAAGGAATAGGGATGAAAAAATAATGACGAGCAAGAATGGAATTTCACAGGATGTGTAAGGAGGGATTCTTGTAATAGGTTTTCAGATATGAAATGCTAATAAAATTATAGATCATTGCATTCCTCAAAATCACTGCATCAAAAGTGTGAAAAATTTATGAGGAAAAAAAAGTCTGTCCAATAGAGAGAAAGAGTAACTTGGCCTCATCCAGTTTCCCATCTCCTGAACTAAAAACTCCTTTTTTACATTCTCATCATTATGAGGAGGTATTAGTTTTGTGTAAATTTGACCCCCCCCCCCCGTTTTTGTCACATGTACAGGTTTCGGGACCCCCCGAACCCAGCAGAATCGTTTTGCCGCGTGTGCCTGCCTGTTGGTTTGTCTTGGTT
>WSXT02213245.1:0-32891 GCA_011762715.2 Neuroterus valhalla | reverse complement strand
TTGGACTTTTTTTTCAAAGACTCAGAAACCGTAATTAAGGTTTCTTGTAGTAGGTTAAAAATGAAACAATTTATCCTTATGGTTTTTTTGATAAAAACAAAATTGTTAGAGTTGTGGCATCTTCAAAATTCAAAAATATTAACGAAAATGAGAATTTTCAGCCAAATAAAGCAAGATTGAGAAAAAAGTCAGAAAGAAAAAATGTTTCGTTTTGGGAGCCCTACAAGAAAGTGAATACAATTTTTTGGATTTTCTCAAAAAATCGAAAATTCGCATTTTGATCGCACGAACAATAATAAAAACTAATCTGTGAACTCGATAACTTTCGAAAGAAAGTTCATATTCGATCGTGTTTTGGCACGCATTTTGAGGGACCAAAAATACAAGTCGAGTTCATTAACCATTTGTTTTTGATGGAAAATAAGAGAGAGGGAGCATTTTGAAAATTTTTTTGAATATTTTTTTTCCAAGACTCATAAATTGTATGTACGGTTTCTTGTAGTAGGTAAAAAATGAAACAATTTATCCTCATGATTTTTTTTTATTAAAAACAAAATTGTCAGAGTCGTGGCATTTTTAAAATTCGAAAATAGAAACTAAAATGAGAATTTTTAGCGAAACCACGCAAGATATGAAAAAAAGTTTGAACAAAAAAATGTTTCTTTTTGGGAGCCCTTCCAGGATGATCTCTAAAACTTTTCGAGTTTATCGAAAAAAATAAAATTAAAATTTTAGTCGCGCAAAAAATAATGGAAAATAGAAAGATTCATTTTTTTCCAACTATGCCTACGAATTTGGTAAAATTAACTTTTTGATAAGACAAGTAGTTTTTCCTTCGTTTATAAAAAACCATAAAATGAACTCATTTCAATCAGGAAAAATAACCATAAAAATCAAATAATAAATTTTTTGAAAAAACGACTGAGGCTAACATACAAGATTGATAGAGAAAACTTATTCACCCGAAAAATATCTGTAAATTTGTTATAATTTTTCCAATTAGACCCATAGTTTTTGTTTCAATCGTAGAAAATAAAATTAAAAATTGAATTTCTGGAAAAACTACACAACATATAAAAAAAATTAGGCAACAAAACTTCTCTACCGCTTTGGGCAAACTTTGATCGAGTGCGCAGCAAGAGACACGCGATGAGAATGTATTCGTTAAAGCCCGAGAAGGTTTAACAGAAGAGAATTCACACTCATCAAATCAAAGTAGTCGACATTTCGCTTTCGAGTTTTACAAGTTCTATATCAAACTGTAGGGAGGTACAAAGACCAAGCGCGTAGCACGAGGTAAATTCAAAACCGAGCGCGGAGCGCGAGGTGAGATCACCATCGAGCGCGAAGCGCGAGATCCTAGAGACGCGCGCCCTAGGCCCGTTCAAACTTGCAAGCGAAGCGAGCTGTGCGCGGAGCGCGCTATGAGAATGTGCCCGCGAAGCGGCCAGATTTTTTCTTTTTAGTTTACCTGATAATATTCACTCGTCCTCAAAGTTTGAACCCATAAATTTGTTGATTCAATAATTATGTCGTCATTTACACGCCAGTAGTCAATAATTACTCTTTAATTTTATTGTAGTTAGTTGATTTATCTTTCATATCAGTGGTTTGCAAACAGGTTTTTATAAGTTTTACGGTGCAAGTAATAATTTCGGACGAAACAATTATTTCCTTCTTTTTTGCAAATTTCAACGACATTCACGATATGTGGAATTTGTTTGCAGTACCCAACAGAAGCAATATAAAGTTTCGTTTCTCCAACCTTCTATTGGAAAAAGATAACATTTTGTTGTAAAAGTTATTAATAAGAAATTTATATACAGAATAATATTTGATTGTCTTTTAAACTGGATATTTCATGACTATTCTCAATTCCGAGAAAATATGAATTTGAGCATAAAGTATTTTACAGTGAATATGAAAGTTTAATTTACAATTCACTTGTTCATTGAAATGTAATGCCTGTATCTAAATACACTCAGCTGAGAATGATCTTCAAAGGTTGTGTCGGGAGATATTGATATTTCCATGAATCATAAAAAGGGGAACAACATTTGACAAATAATATTTGAACTATTTTTTTCATGAACTTGATTAAATTCAATGCTGTTGATCTTTGACGCTGAGATTTATTCGCATACTTGGTTAGAAAGAATATAAATTTTATCTTTCTTTTCTAGTTACAATTCACACAGGCATATCGAGTCTCTCATTTTCCCGGTTTCATAACTTTTGATAATTTTTGGCATCTTTTACAATCTTACGATCAATACATATTTTTTAATTTTGGGAGCCCCACCCGTTTCCTATCATTTTATTTTCTTATGTTCTATTTTCATTGATGACTTATCGTTAAATTGGTAACTTTTTTGAAAACCGGGCAGATTAGAGACTTGATATGCTTGTTTCAATTGTAACTAGAAAAGAAAGATAATAGTTGTATTCTTTCTAACAAAGGATGCGAATAATTTTCAGTGTTAAAGATCAACAGCAGTAAATTCAATCCAGTTCATGAAAAAAAAATAGTTGAAATATTATTTATATAATGTTATTTTCTTTTTAAGATTCATGAAAATATCAATATCTCCTGACATAACCTTCAAAGGTCATTTTCAACTTAGTGTACAGGACAGATCTGGGTCTTTTTCGGAGTACGTTATTACGAAATTTCTCTCACCTTCCAAAATTTCCTTTTGGAAAGTTTTTTTGGGGGATCTGAATATATTTTGGAACACTTACAAAATTTTATGCCTGCACGATGGATAAATGAACTCGTCCAGTGGTATCACTGTTAATTTTATTACATCGATTGGTCGATTGTCATTTCGAAGAAATGGCTAGCATATGACGTCTGTCGTGCATTTTCACATTCCAATGTATGTATGAATATATGAATGTTTGTCTATTTGCACGATAACTTTTGAAAAAAATAATCTATTTGATTGGCCTTTGGTACGCAAATTTAGTGTCAGAAACTGAAGGTCATGTCCGTTACCCAGCTATTCTGGATACAATTTTTTTTTCAAATAGAGTAATGTTCAGAGTAATGTAATTTTCAAAATTCCAAAATTTAAACAAAATTGAGAATTTTTAGCCAGACAACGCAAGATGTGAAATTTGTTGAATGAAACAAAATGTTCCTTTATCGTAGGAATACGAGATGATATTCCCAACTTCCTAAATTTTCTTAAAAAATCAAGAATTCCCACTAGGTTTTTTATTACATTCTCATTTATGACAAAAAAATGTAAGCAGACATGCATTAAAAAATCAGTGGATACTCCATTGACATTTCCAGAATAACATCCTCTCGAGATTAGGAACAGAAATTGCAGAGATAATCTCGGCAAAATTTCAAACACCATAAAACTTTAAACAGGTTATAAGGATCCTTCTCATGCGAATTTCCACATACGACAGTTTATATGTACTTGCACACCAATAATCTCAATTCTACTATAATATAAGTAAATATTGAACTATCAAGCTAAAGTTGACTGGAACCTTGCTGAGGAAAAAAGAAGATTTGCGTCGAAATTTAGCGGACTAGAGAATTGAATTACAATATTATATGTATCTAGTCTGATAAATGTCTTAAGGGAAATGTCAGGAACTAATAGAATCATGTAACTTTTAGAATATTTCACAACCGATAAATTCCTATCCGAATGATTTGAATAATTTATTCTAAAAAATTTCACCCCAGTGTGTTTAGGCGTGAATGCGAATTTGTTCAAATAATTGATATGTTGGTGCAGGAAATCCTGAAATAATAATTAAATTATATTCTACTTACTACCATGCAAAAGAAATATCATGGAAACGATGATCTGAGCACACAAAGCAATTCTCATTTCGCTTGAGACAGAAAACCAATTCGTTGAAACTGTATTGAGCCGCTGCTAATGAAATATTGATCGGGTTACACTTGTATATATACTGAATATTATCTCTTCAATGTCGGAAATGATCATCTGCATTTTTATGTTGACATTGAGTTGAGACTATAAAGAGTTGCGCGAAACCCATTTTTATTGCTATGAGATGTTAAAATCTTATTTACCATCCTTGAAAATGTTAGAGTTGGAAGATAGCCGTATCAATCCCTTGATGGTGACGATAAAACTTGTAGACAATTTACCGCCATACAACTTCATTTCGCGCTGTGATAAAAAATTCTAAACAACATTTTTGACGCAAAAGTATTTCAATGAGGTTTTACCTATCGTAGGCCCGTCTGTAGAGAAAAATTTGACCATAAATGCTATGTTTTTTAAACTTTGCAGTTACATAAAACGTTTTTCCTTCATGAACAATGTTGTTTTGCAACCCCGCCAGAGATCGAGAACATGTATATTTAAAAAAAAAGATATTTTATTGAATAGACGCTCGAGGGGAAATTGAATATTTCTGCAAATGGAATAGTACATTGAATTTAGTCCTCCAATACGAAATTTAAATTTACAACCAATTTGAAGGTTCGGAACATGTTTATTTATGGATTAATTGGAGTTTCGTTAATTACTTTTAGGAACAAATTGAAATGGAGTTGCAAATTTGCATAATGATTTAAATTATTGTTTAGAAATAAACGCGAGATTTGCAACCTCATTGTTAATACGCTACATGCAGTTTTTTATATTTGTTGATTCTCGATTTTTTCAAAAGTATGGCTCAGTGAGAAAAAATGTAATAATTTTGCAAAGCGGTTCGAATTGTTTAATTTAATGCTCCGTATGTAGTGTTGAGTTTGAAACCCAATACGCGATCGGTAACTTGTTAAAAATTCAAATATTGCAATTTTTAGTTATTTAATTTTTTTGTCATTTTAAAAAAATATAATGAAGTTGCAAATAAAGGTATGATTGAAAAATGCGAATTCAAGATAGCGTTAAAAATTGCAACACAATTGGAGATAGGGATCGTATGGAAATGCCAAATTTGCTGTATTTCTAGTATTTTTGACTTTTAGAAATGTTTTATTTTAAATAAAAACATCATGAAGTTGCGCAAAAATGCATAAAAATATTTTAATGTTCTCCTTTTTACATTCTCATCAGAGAAGGTATTAGATTTGTGTGAAATTTGCCCCCCCCCCTTTTTTTTGTCAAATGTCCACGTTTTGAGACCCCCTGCACCGAGAAAAATGGTTTTTACGAATGTGTCTGTCTGTCTGTCTATATGTATGTCTTTCTGTATGTTTGTCTGTCTGTAAGAACAATAAATTACGAAAAAACAAATATTTTATTGGCTTTTGGTAGACTCTTTCAGTGTCAAAAACTAAAGGTCAAGTTCGTTAGCCAGCTATCTTGTATGGAAACTCAGAAAGTTGGAGCATTTTGAAAATTTTGTAGACTATTTTTTCGAAGACTCAAAAATTTGAAGTACGGCCTTCTGTAGTAACTGAAAAGCGAAACATTTTATCCTTCTGATTTTTTTTGATGAAAACAAAAATGTCAGAGTTATGGTATTTTCAAAATTCAAAAATGTAAACGAAATAAGAATTTTTAGCCAAACAACACAAGATATTAAAAAAAGTTTGGAGTAAAAAACGTTTCTTTTTGGGAGCCCTCCGTGATGAGCTTCCCAACTTTTCCCGTTTTCTCAAAAAATTGAAAATTCAAATTTTGGTCGCACAAGAAATAATGAAAAATAGAAAGTTTCATTTTTTAGTCAAACTATGCAAAGTACGGGAAAACATAAATGAAATAAACTTTACACCAAAAAAAGATCTAAAAATTTGATAGTATCAACTTTTGGATAGGGTTAGGATTTTTTGCTTCATTTATAAAAAACAATGTAAAAAATGAAAAAAATTAACTCTTGGACAATTAACACAAGCTTAGGGATAATCGGATAGACACCAGTTCTTTACCAGGAAAATATCCTTAAATGTGTTATCAACTTCTTCAACAGGATAAGTATTTTTGACTTCAATCAGAAAAAAAATAACTATAAAAATGAAACAATAAAACTTTTGAGAAAAAGGACTAAGGCTAACACAAAAGATTGAAAGAAAAAAGTTATTCAACCGAAAAATATCTGTGAATTTGTTATAACTTTTTCCATTGGACGCGTAGTTTTTGTTTCAATCGTAAAAAATAAAACTAAAAATTAAAAAATTGAATTTATAGAAAAGCTACACAACATGTGGAAAAAAATAGGCAACAAAACTTCTCTACCGTTTTGGACAAACTTTGATCGAGTGCGCAGCACGAGACACGCGATGAGAATGTATTCGTGAGAGCCAGAGAAGCTTCAACAAAAGAGAATTCACACTCATCAACTTGAAGAATGTGAAGTCGACATTTCGCTTTTGAGTTCCAAAAGCTTCATATATAACTGTAGGGAGGTAAATTCATAACCAAGCGCGCGATGAGAATGTGCCCGCGCAGCGGGCAGATTTTTTTTTTGTCCAGGATTAAGTTTATATATAAGTGAATGTAAATTATATATAGCTTATACATAGTATGAGTAAATGATTTGCATGTACATAGTGCCTAAAAATTTAATTTTACCCTTTGGTTTAATCTGAGTATTTTTGTCGGAACTCTCTTTCTTTAATGTTATTTATTGTCCTACATTGCAGTGTTCTATTGATATTTTATCGTTTTTCAAGAAAGTGCGAGACAGAAGAATTTGACATTAAAAAATGTGTATTTTCATTCTTTACAAAAAAGTATCCATTTTCACCCGAAGATGAAAATTACAACTGAAAAATATCACTTTTCAACTATGGAAAAAATCATATTCCAAATTTTAAGTTGAAAACAATAATTTCGAATCGAAAATGTGAACAAATTTTCTTATATATAGTTTCATTTTCAACCACATTTGCAATTGTTAATTATGATGAATCTTTAATAGAAAAAAATGATTTGCCTACCATTTTTATGTCATTGTAATGAATTTCGAATGAATTCGAATTTTTAACATAGAATTCAATAGTTAAAATCAGAAAAAAAATCCTTCTGAAATAACGTAAAGTTTAAACAAATTCTAAAACAATCGAATTAGTTTATGCAAATGTGTTTGATGAAGGTATTCGCGTTTCCGATTGTTCGTCCACAGATTTAAAATATTTATAGCAATATAACTGAAGTAACAATTTTCCAGAATAAATTTATATATTTATATTTAAAAACTCGAAGATAATTTTTGACTGTTTGTTGAAATAAAAAATTAATTATGATTAATAGTACAAGCCTCATAAATATTAATCAAAATGATCGAATTTTATAGAAACAGATGTCAATTTACATAATTAGGAATTCGATTCTGTTTAATAAATTATATCTAGATGTAACACTTTTCCATTAATTTCGAACTGCATTATTCCTTTTCATCAATTTTAAATTGAAAGGTGAATTCCTTCATTTTGTTTTATAATTTTTCTCATGCATAATCTCTCAATAATAATCATTGCAATATTCATTGCAACATATGGTCGTGATGGTCATCCGGGAATACCGCGTGTTGTTGGCATGTTTGCAGGAGACTGACGCCTTCCACTAATCAGGGTTATAATCCCTCTTTATCTCACTCGATCCGTATTACAAATTGACAAATTTGAGTCACAAATAAAACAATTGGCGTCAGACTCAATTCTGACTCCTTAATTCATAACCTTGTTATAAATACCTTAGTAACAAATTAACACTTTTACTGTTTTCAAAATGGCGGCATACATATTATTCGTTCTTCTACTGACCGCAAGGGAACGAGATTTCAAAAAAACGTTTAATTTGTAATGTAAACTTTAAATGAGAATAGCTAGAAAAATATTCTCAATAAGAATCTATTGCTCTGTAATTTTATCTAGAGGAAAATTATTATCCGTACAATTTATAAAAAGCATGCTTCGAAAACAATAAAAAGGTTAAGGGGGATATTTCGAGATATTTTCTCCCCACTGGCCAAAAAAACACCATGCAAAAAACTTTCTTTTAGAGGGATGAAATTTCCGATTCATAAATTAAAAAGTAGAATCGCATTGCTGCTAACTCAAATTTACAAAAATTAATTTTCTAAGTGATTGAAAAGGCAAAACTACTAAGAGTACAACAAATTTGGCATTTCCGTACGATCTAAATCTTCGATTGAATTGCAATTTCCAACTGCATCTTAAATTGGAATTTTTTAATCATACCCCCATTTGTAACTTTATTATATTTTTGTCAAAATAAAAAAAAAATGAAATGACTAAAAATGTTAATATTCGAAATTTGAACAAGTTCCCGATCACATATTGGGTTGCAAACTCAATACTACATACGTAGCATTAAATTGAACAATTGCAACCACTTTGAAAAATTATTACATTTATTCTCACTGAGCCATACTTGAAAAAAAATCGAGAATCAACAAATATAATGAACTGCATGTAGCGTATAAACAATAAGGTTGCAAATATTGCGTTTAGTTCTAAACAATAATTTGAATTATTATGCAAATTTGCAACTTTATTTTAATTTTTCCCTTTAAATTATTGAAAAGACTCCAGAAAATCCATAAATAAGCATGTTACGGACCTTTGAATTGGTTCCAAATTCAAATTCCGTATTAGAGGACTAAATTCAATGTACTACTCCATTTGCAGAAATATTAAATTTTTTCTCGAGCGTCTACTCAATAAAATGTCATTTAAAAAATATATATATGTTCCAGACCTCTGACGGTGTTGCAAATCAACATTGTTCATTAGGAAAGTACGTTTTATGCAACTGCAAAGTTTCAAAAACATTGCATTTAATGTCAAATTTTGCCTTTAATTCAGCCCTGCTGACTGGCCTATCAGTTCCATCCTCTGCTGATAAGTCACGAGAGTCGGAGGTCCATTGAATATATTATTCACAAGCCGATTTTTCGCATCTTGTGGTAGCTCCGTCATATTTTCCTTATTTTTCTTCTTTATGATCCTAACAATCATAAAATTACAAACGAACAGAAATATTTTAAAAACCAGAAAAAAACCCGTTCTGCAAATATGCAGCTTTAGTCTAGTAGCTTGTAGAGAGGCTTGAATATTACCATGAAGTCTTTCTCTATAAAATTACTCATGTTACGAATGGTAGTCGAAGACTGAAACATATTTTAAGACTTCTTTTGTTCATCAGAACTGTTTTAAACAGTCACAACCTCGTCTTTAGGAAGTAAGCTTCAAAATTGTAATGCTGTGAGTCAGACTCATGATGAGGACAAGCGAACGACTAAAAGTATACCTACACAAGAAGATTTTCGACTGTTGGGAGAAGTTGACCTATTTCCGACAGGTGGTCTTACTCTGACCTCTCACTCTTTTGCCAATGTGACAACACTAATCTCCATACCAACTGTGCTCTTTGAAACACAGTTTAAAAGTGACATTTCAGATTTCGGCAACCCTTCTTTGAGTAAAGTATCTGTTGTGTTTCAAAATAAAAACATATTTTGGCAAACGTCGTTTCGTTTTGTCATTACCATACAAACCTTGCTAGATATACCACGTACTATTACAAACGCACAGATTCAACTGTTTCCAAAATCGCAAGGGCTCCTCTTTTTAAAATGTGCAAGGCAATTTGAAAAGAACATTAAGGGTGTTGGACAATTTCGACTTAGAATTTTTTTTTTGATAGGTACGGCACTGACTTCGCGTATTTATTTACTTTCGGGTCTTTTTCAAAGCAATTTAAAAAAACTAAGAAAAACTTGGGGTCTTTCGGGATCCTTAATTCGAAAAAAATGTGAAATTACTTACCCTTCGACTGAAAAAATAAATATTTTCATCGTAAACATGAAAATTGAAATGCTCTGGTAGCAGACGATGTCGGCGAGACTTGTAAGGCAACAGCGAGACCGGTCAGGTAAGTGAGAATGTAGTTGTACGCGAAGATAGCAGACGACGCGAGTCAGTGCTGCTAACGACACTAACTAATCGGGCTCTTACTTATCAACGTATCCAGAACCCACCAAAGTTCAAAATAAAAACGTGAATTATAATTGCCTGAGACGATATTTAAATAGTTCTGGCAGATAACATCTACAAACGCACAAATTCTACAGATGAACAAATGTGAAATTATTTATGAATATTAAGATGTAGATAATATTTATAAATATACCAACTTCCATACATGAAAGCTTTAAACTGCATTCCCTGCCGATATATGTATATGTATATTTCAAAAGTTACCAAATCTACCCCATTCCACAATTTAAGAAGTAACAGACAAATTCATCACATTTGCAATTGAACAATTTCTAAACTAGCCTCCCTGCACATTTCATTCTGGACTCTGACTTCTTTTAGGCACTAATGTATCGAAATTGCGAAATTACCATATTCTCAATCCTCAAAGTTTTCAACTGACCCATCTGTAAATTTGTATATATTGTTCATAAGTTATCAAATAACTGAATTATTAATTTTGAAATTGCCAAATTTATTTCATGCGCAATACCACACAATTTCTAAACTGGATCTCCCTACAGATTTTTTCATAAACTCTAAATCCTTTCATTCACCAATAAATGAACTTCAAAATGGAAAAATTACCATACTTGCAATCCCGAGATTTTTTAACTGAGCCATCTGTAAATTTGTTCCTAGTTTTCCCAAATCTCCTGATTACTGAATCATATATTTCAAAATTGCTTAATTCACCATACTTGCAATCCTGAAATTTATGAACTGGCTTGCCTGTAAATTTGTTTATAATTTTCCAAAGTTACTCGATCACTGGAATATCAATTTTGTAATTGACAAATTTATTTCATGCATAATACTATGAAATTTTTGAACTGGATCTCCCTAAACATTTTTTCATGCACTCGAAATTCTTTTATTCACCAATAAATAAATTACAAAATTTTGAAATTACTATACTTGCAATGCCGAGATTTTCCGAACTGGCAATTTATTTACTGTTGACTGATAGAATGTAGAGTTCACGAAAAAATGTGTAGGAGTTCAAATTCAAAAATTAAACAGTATTGCACATGAAATAAATTTGTCAATTGCAAAATTTATAATTCAGTGATCAGGTTACTTTGAAAAATCAAAAAAAATATACAGACAAGCCAGCTCAGAAATTTCAGGCTGGCAAATGTGATAAATATAGCAATTTTCCAAATTTTTAATTCAGTGATCGGGTAACTTTGGAAAATTATAAACAAATTTACAGGCAAGCCAGTTCATCTCGGGATTGCAAGTATGGTAATTTTTCCATTTTGAAGTTTATTTATTGGTGAATAAAAGGATTTAGAGTTTATGAAAAAATTTGTAGGAAGATCCAGTTCAGAAATTGTATGGTATTGCGCATGAAATAAATTTGGCAATTTCAAAATTAATAATTCAGTTATCAGATAACTTATGAACAATATATACAAATTTACAGATGGGTCAGTTGAAAACTTTGAGGATTGAGAATATGGTAATTTCGCAATTTCGATACATTAGTGCCTAAAAGAAGTCAGAGTCCAGAATGAAATGTGCAGGGAGGCTAGTTTAGAAATTGTTCAATTGCAAATGTGATGAATTTGTCTGGTACTTCATAAATTGTGGAATGGGGTAGATTTGATAACTTTTGAAATATAAATATACATATATTGGCAGAGAATTCAGTTTCAAGCTTTCATGTATCGAAGTTGGTATATTTATAAATATTATCTACATCTTGATATTTCTGAATAATTTCACATTTGTTTATCTGTAGAATTTGTGCGTTTGTAAATGTTATCTGCCAGAACTATTTAGATATCTTCTCAGGCAATTATAATTCACGTTTTTATTTTGAACTTTGGCGGGTTCTGGATACGTCGATAAGTAGGAGCCCGATAAGTTAGTGTCCTTAGCAGCACTGACTCGCGTCGTCTGCTACCTTCGCGTACAACTACATTCTCACTTACCTCGCCGACATCGTCTGCTACCAGAGCATTCCAATTTTCATGTTTACGATGAAAATATTTATTTCTTTAGTCGAACGGTAAGTTTCGATCTAAGGATCCCGAAAGACCTCGGGTTTTTGTTAGTTTCTTCCTGTTGCTTTGAAGAAGACCCGAAAGTAAATAAATACGCGAAGTCAGTGCCGTACCTATCAAAAAAAAATTCCAAGTCGAAATTGTCCAACATCCTTAAGTGATTACCATCGTCAACGTCGAAATTTACGTCATAGGTTTAATTGAGCCAAGTTCGTGTTTAATATTCTGTATCTGAATTAGGTTCCAATATATCGTGGTTATTATATAGTTTGCAGTTACTACCGGTTATTATAGTAGCTACATTGATTTCTAATGTTTTCAAATCGTTTTCGCATAATATATCTAAATTGAATTTTTTCGTAGGTATTACAATGTATACGGTTTGTAGAGGTATAAAGGTTTCGGCGTGTAATAAGTATGGAGAGTTATTGCATCTTGTGTTTTCCTTATATTTTAATATACTGGCTTCGCAAGTGTCGATGTCGTATAGCATAATGTCTTTCTGGTTTCTTATACATATTTTATATCTGTCGATTTCTTTACAGTGTTGTATCGTTTGTAAGTCTGTAGGGACGTACGAGTCTTTGCATTTGATTATATAGTCATGGTTAGGGATTAAAGAGATGTGAATTTTGTGGATTTTCTCTGGGATTGGGATGATGTGTTGGAGGGATCCTTCAGCTTTTTCTAGGATAGGTATTTGTATAATGTAGGTGAATATTCCGTTGATAATAACTACTTTTATCCCGCTGATGTCGAGTAAGTGTTGATAGTTCTCTTCGTCATTATCAAAGTGGTATCTTGTCCTGTGAGAGTATTTGAACTCTTGTATGGTTTGTTTCAGGATTGCTGGAGTAAGGATCTGGGGATGAGGGATACCGTGCTTACCGTCTGCTATAGCGTCTATAGCTGTATTTATGTCTTTGGTTGTTCCGTCGGTCATTATTGCGGCTGTGAACAATTTGGAATTTATATAGCTATCTCGTTAATTCTTGTTAATGTTGGTACCGATATTCCTGGCCAAGTCTCTTTCTTCTTCAGTGATTTTACCGTTGGCAGATGATGAGTCTTATATCAATTTGAGGATCTTGGTGTAGTTTTTCATTACTTCGGCTAGTTGTTTATTGTTGCTATATATTTATTCAGTACAAGAAGTTTCAATTAGCTTCGTTAATGTGGAATGCATCCGTTCAATGTTTCCGTTAGATTGTGGATGAAATGCAGTTGTTTTGATGTGTTTTATTTTTAATGAGTTTTCGAAATCTTGCATTAACTCCGAAACGAAGTTTGTTCCTTGATCCGTGAGAATAGCCTTGGGAGCACCAAATATGTGTATATAGTGTTCTATCAGACTTTCGATTAGTGTTGCTGAATCAGTATCCTTGAGTGATATCAATATTGTATATCTTGTTAATCGATCTTGAAGGGTTAGCACGTATTTGTTCCTATTCTTGGTTGTTGGTAGAGGAACATAAATGTCTAGAGCTATTTCGTCGTTCGATTTAAGTGAAACTCCGAGAATTATGCTTTCAGCCTGATTTCGAATGCGCGTTGTTTTCTGTAATTGGCATATCGGGCATTTTTTCACATATTCGATAACGTCTTCGTCCAGTCCAACCCAATGACCCAATTTTCGGGCTTGGTCCAATGTCTTGTGTTCTCCAAGACGTCCTTCGTGGGATTCCTCCATTATGGATTTCCGTTCTTCTTTAGTGAGTTCTCTCACGTTGTTAAAACAGAGATGGAAAGTTTCTTCTGCGTACATCGTTGAGATGTATTCTATCATTGTCTGTATAGTTTCTCTTTCTAAGGGGGTTATTAATGGGTCGTTTATGGATATTCGTAGGATCGTAAAACCTTTTTCTTGTAGTTCTGTTGATATTTTTATTAATTGTGCTAACCATTCTCTTTCGTTATATGGGCCAAGTTCGTCTTTATTTATTTCTTTCCAAAGTTTGCCTGTTGCATTTGGTTTAATTTTATTTTACCTGAGTCTTTTGGGTCTTTTTTCCAGTAAGTGTATTTCCCGTGTATAGTTGAGATGATGTTTTCGATTTCTTCCAATTCCAAGGGGGCCTCGTTAACTGGTTCTTTGGTGGTTGTTACAAGGGCATCGGGTATTTCGATTCGAGGTGTTTCTTCTTCCGTTGGTTGTTCGTCAGTGATGCCTGCATCCCTGATACAATCTTGGAGAGTTAATGGAAAAAGACGTGATAAACAATCGGCGACCTTATTCTCCTTACCCTTTACGTACTCTATTTCATATTTATACTCTTCCATACGTAGTCTCAATCGTAGAAGTCTTGAACTCGGATCCTTAACGTTGTGTAGCCATACCAATGCTTTATGATCCGTTTGTATTTTGAAAGTTTTGCCGAGAAGGTATTGGCGTAGCCTCTTCATGGCCCAAACTATCGCCAACAATTCCTTTTCTGAAGTGTCATAGTTTCTTCAGCTTTGTTTAATGTGCGGGAAATGAAAAGGCAGAGGTGACCATTCTGGGAGAGTACAGCGCCCAGGCCGTGGTCGGAGGCATCAGTGGTGAGAGTGAACTGTTCCTCAAAGTTTGGAAATCTGAACACAGGAGCTGTTGTTAAAGCATGCCGCAAATCGTAGAATGCTTTCTCGCAGTCCAGTGCCCAGTCAAAAATCATTTCCTTCTGAGTTAAACGAGTTAGAGGTCTTGCAGTACTGGAAAAGTTTTTAATGAATTTACGATAGTATCCGGCAAGACCTAGGAAGCTTTGTACGTCCTTCACTGTTTTTAGGTTCTTGAAGTTTTTAATTGCTTCGATCTTTGCTGGATTGGGTTCTTCTCCGTCGGCCGTAATTAAATGACCCAAGTATTCCAGTTCGGGTTTTAGATATTCACATTCGAAGTTTATTTCCCTTTTTGGGTACAATCTAGAGTGGTGAATTTAAAGGGGATTGCGAATGCCTACTGATTCCTTTATTTAATAATTTCTGTGTTTCCTCTAAAGAGAACTCATGATGTTTTTGTGGTAATTTATGTGAACGCAGGTTAATGGTCTTGCCAGAACTCCATACGATCTCGTGCTCCCTTAGATTGGTGCATGGGAGGGGCTCCTGTGACAATGAGAGCTTTCCTGGTAAACAGTAATCAGTTTCATGATTTCATTCTTCACATGTGGTTCGAGGTGATTAAGATTCGTATTTCTTAGTACTTCAGTTAATCGTTGATAATTTCCAAGTGTTTCATCGTGTACGTTATTTATGTTCGTGGAATTTAGAATTGATCGTGAGGTCATTATCATATCGTACTCTATAGTGTCTGGTATCTTAACCGGATGCTCATAATAATTAAAATATGGTATGCTAATTTGTCTGTTCTTTATTTGATAGATTCCATCTAGTATGGCGTCATGATCCTCGACCCAGATGTCTTGGTCTTTCTCGTTTAATGAAATTTTATCGTCTACTACCAGGTGGTTTGGTGTTATTAGGTACCTGTCGAATTTGTTCAAGAAAGGTGGTCCTATAATTCCCTCGTCGATGCTTGGGAAGTCTGATCGTACTACGTGGAAGAGATGTTTTTTTCCAAAATAGTTTATATAACAGGCTTTCGTTGCGTGATTTTCGTCATTTCCCATTAGGAATTTTTTGTTGAATTTGAATTTGTGGATGTCTGGTACTATTCTTTCTTTTATGACATTAATTGCTGCACCGGTGTCTGACAGTAATTTATACTCCCGTCCAAGTCGTTTTCCTCTAATTGCGAATAGCTCTCCGCAAAGAGTTGAGATTCGGCTTGTTCCTGATGGTTTTCGTGTGTGATCCATTCCTGGTTGGCCATTTCCTCTTGTTCTATGTATTCCTCTTGAGGTGTCGGCTCGAAAGATGGTTCTTCTGATACTTGTTCTGATACTTGGTTGATTTGGGGAGGTCGTTTGACGTATTGTCCTGGATGAAAACCCTGTGGTTAAGATTGGCATTGAGAAGCGAAATGTCCCATATTTCCAAATTTGTGGCATGACATTTTGCTCCTATTCATTTGCACATGCTGTGCTGGTTTAAATGCAGTTGTGTTGGCGAATGGTCGCGGTGGCATCATAGGTTTCGTGAATGTTCTTTGGATCGGGCGTAGAGTCGGGACTTGTCTTGCGGATTGAGATTCACGGATCCACATTTCCGATTCCGCGGCGTAATTCTGGGCTTCTGGAATGTTTTTTGGTTTCAAGAGTCTGACTTGTAACCCTATTTCCCTTTTTAGGTTAATTAGGTATCTACTTGTCGCTTCCTGTTCTTCCATTTTAATTTTAATTTTCCGTTCACTTGAGCATGTGTATTGCGATTGGGCCGAGTATAGGATCTCATTCATAATTTGTCTGAATCTAGAGGAATAATTTTGAACCGTTTCTGTTGCGCCTTGTTTACAGGATCCGAGTCTACTTTTCAACGCGAGTATGGACGTGGTTTGCTTGAGATTTTGTCTCAAGGCATCAAATAGTTCTTCATAAGTGTTTATTTGAATAAATGTGATCGCGTTTTTCGCGTGTGCGATTATTTTTTGTGCTTTGATTAGAGAAAGAAGTAACGATGGCTGTGTACACTGGACTTTTGCGTTGTTAACTTGCCTAATGAAATCTTCTACTCCCATGTCATTTTGTCCATTTATTAGGTCGATGGTTCCTAGAATTTCTTAAGCTGGGTTTGAGGCTTCTGGCGGTAGTTGGTCTTGATTTTTTTTCTGTGTTTTCTTTCAATATTTCTAAATTTCTCTGTAATCTTTCTGAATCTTCGTTATCCGATCTGTCTGTCCTGAGTAAAGCATCTGTTTCTATTTTTGCGTCTAGTTCTACTTTCAATGCTAACCTGTGGATTTCCTGCTGTCTTCTCTCATTTTCTACTGCAAGTTCATGTTGGTTTTCGGTCGTTCGGTTCACGGCGATGGTAAGGGATTGTAATTGTCTCATGATCTGGGTGAATTGGTCAGGTGATACTAAGTACTGGCTTTCCAGTATGCAGCGTTTCCAAGCTTATTGCGCTTGTACCTTTAATACATACAGGATGCAGTTTATCGTGCTACAACAATAGAACTGATTCTGCAGTAAGTTTTTGTTTTATTGAGGAAGCGAAGCATGGTGTACAAGTGTGTTCACTACCCAAATGTTCGAAATTCGGCTCTGCCAATCGTTAAACAGTTATTAAGAGTTTAGCATTTGTCCCTTTCCACAGACGAAAAGAGAGACTGACGCTTATGAACATTTATTACGATTTGTTGCCATAATTATATGTGGGTATTAAAGACTTACAATTTTTAACAGTGGTCGAATCGTATGGTAATCGAATTGAAGTCCGTGGATTTTCTTGTGGGCAGCTACCTGGATCTCGTACCGGCTGGTCGTCGTGACGGCTGCTTCTACTGTTTTCCTTTTGGGCGGTGATTTCTCTGCATTCTGATGGAATTGTTCCTTAGAACTATTACTCCGTAGAATAATTCAATTGTTCGTTCACCAGATTGTCTCCTTTTGATCCACTAAATCGTTGGAGGACAATCCTGGCAGGTTCTCTAAAAATGTTACGCTTGAAAACAAAATTATGTATTTTCAAAAAGGATGACGATCAGGATCACTCTGATCGTCTTGTTTATTCAGTTGTCTTATACAGATTATGCGTATACACGAGGAGATAGAACTGCCCGAGCGGCAAGCGGTGTTGGTTTATATATGTTATGTATAGGAGTAGGGGTATCGAGATAGGCGTGCGTAACAATTATGAGTCAAAAATACTTTTTTCCTCTATAGAATTAGATAAATTTTTCCTTCCACTAATATTCGGGGAAAACTCAAGAATGTTCATCAATTTTATATGCATTGAGGATCAGAACTCTGTATCCTTTTTTCAACGTCGGTAACTTTGGTGAATGAATAATTTTGAAAATTGAATAATTTATAAATGGTTCTGTGATATCGACGAGCTACCTTCCTCCATCTGTGAAGGCGTCACACCTCCAAGAGTACCGATGATGAGAACAATTACTTTTGCCGAACATCCTTGTGGATTCCGCTGTAGGTGTTCTCTAAGATCTTTGTACCTCTTCTTCTTATTGATTTTCTTGCCTTTGATGTTTTAGTCTGCCGAGGCCAAGAATTCGATGACGAACATGGTTTGCTCACGTTTGTCAAGGAGCACGATGTCGGGTCTAAAGAGTTGGGTAGGGGCTATTGTTGAGAAATCGTATTCCCAGTAGATTCCACACTCGTCGTTCTCAACGATAGACTTTATTTCCCTTGGAGCGTTCAGCTTGGAAAAGTTCTTCGTGCCACTTATTACTTTCTTTGCCTCCTCAGCAGTGATTGGTGGAGATTTCCTCTCGGATAATATGAGGTTATTGCACAGCTCCTTGAAACGTATGGAGTTCCTCAGTGCCTTCGTTCAAAGGATGTTTTACTTCGTCAATCTCCCTTCAAAATGTCTCGACTTTTCCGGACTTTTGTGGGTTTTTGACAAAAACAGGAGGATCGCTAAAGAGGCGCGATGGGTCAACGAGAAACTTTTGATTCTCCCTGACGCATCCCTTCCTTTTTCTTAATTCTCCTCCTTGTGTCAGATAGTACTCGTATTTTGTCAACAATGTGCTACTTGATTGTCAGCAGCTTTGACATTTTCAATGTCAGTCTCATACTGCATACGGGCAGCGTTTTGTCTTGCCCAGACAATCTTCTTGTTTAGTTGATGCAAGCGCTTTTTGGTTTTTTTCATCGAATCGTTGGTTTGAACCTTCGATCCCAATCAGTCAAAAATCTCGCCGCATCATAAACTGAACAAGTGATGGTCCAGAGGTCTGTATCTTCTGAGAGATCTTCACGAACGGTAGCATCCGTTTCAGCCATATCATGGGGCTTGGGAGAAACCTGAATGTTAACGTTTCTCCTTGTACTTAAATCTCCATCGTCTCTAAAGGGGAGCCTTATTTCAGCAGCTGGTCTCAATGTCGCTTCCTGATTTTCCTCTGCGGCTTGTTCTTGCATCTGTTGAGGAAGCGTTCCGCGTACATCTCTTGTCCGCGATAGGTTCACGGCACGGTTTCTTAACACTTGCTGTGAAAGATGCAGGAGCTCTGGGTGTTTCTGGCACCTCAGAGTGTGCAGGCGCACCATGAAACCTCTGCGGTCCGGGACAATAATGGCATCATAGCACCAAAGCAGGTTATTATCGAGTTGATCCGTCCATAAAGAACGTAGATTGTCTCGCCGGTTCGTTATCGTGTTTCTATCTACTTCATCACCCCGAACTGGGGAACGATTGTCAATTCTGGCCGAACCATTGTCAGGTGCTTTGCGCGTTCGATCATTTTGAACCGCAATCATAATTGGATTGGGGTTGTTAGTTTCCATTGTTATTCCCACGAGTAGCTAGGGAAGGGATTGTCCACCCTTGCTGAGCCCCGCATGCGGGAGCAAGGCTGTATACTCTGGGAGGTCGCCTATCGTTCTGGACACACCGTAAAAACACCACACCCAGGTATCATTCAGCTGTCAGCACGGTTGTTTACGCCTTAGCTTGGGGGTTTTTACTTCGGGATTATCTCTGGACAATTGTCCGCGACTGCTTATTAGTTTTCGTAACCTAATTCAGCAGAAACCCTTGGCACAGGGACCCTCTATCCGAACCTGTGGACGCGTTCAGTTGGTTTTTTCATAGGCCCATCGGTTCAATGTCAAAGGAATCGAACCGAAACGATCAGGCGATCGTCTGATCGCCTGAGGGTTCTGCGGAACGCCGACGAATAGAAGAATGCTTGCTGGTTTAAAGTGTGTTCCCCTACTCGACAAGGCCTGCGAATAAAATAATTAAGGTTTGTAAGATTTAGATCAAAAAGCGACTTTTTAAATGATGATCGTAACATTATGACAATGGATTGATAATGTTTGCTCTAGAAACAATATTAAATATACACTCTCAGAAATTTCCTTTCACTGATAAAGGCAGTCCTCTAAACGTTAAAGTAAGATACTTTAAAAGCATATTCTTTTCACTCCTAAACGATCTAGTTCAACGCTGAAATGATGTTGTCTGAACTCTAGAGTCACGCATTTTCATCTTTAGACGATTTTCACTTTTATCGTGAAACGATTCTTAGATTACGCTAAGAGTGAACACTTTAATTGTGGAAGGATTGCATTTTAAAAGCATGGTGTTGCTATCCCACGCATGCGCACACACATGCAACCTTGAAAGATTCGATGCTCCCAAATAGTTTTGCTGTAAAAGCACGTCATAGTTCATCCGCTAAACTGCATCTCTTATACGTTAAAGTGGAGTCGCTTATCGTTCAAACGATTCTTAGTTAAACGACTCGCACTTTAACCGTTAAAGTATCGGTTTCCAAATCTAATCCTCAAACGATTGCATTTTAACCGTAAAAGTGTTCCTTTATCGCTGAAAGGAAATTTTTGAGAGTGGAAAGAAAATAACACCTTCCCTATTGCAAAAAATGACGTCATAAACTTATGTTATTTTTAACCTCATTGGACGTGTCATGATTTGGGACAAAAAAAGTGTTTTTTTTCCGAAAATTCAGCGAACTAGAAAACTAGAAACAACGTTATTATTATGCCATAACATTTATAAGTTTATTGTTAATATAAATAAAAAATAAACTTTCATAATTATTTCACACATTCTGCGAGGAATTTCTTCTTGCATACTATGGATACTTCATGTTTTAAAATAACGAATATTGAATAAATGACGATATTGACTGATAAAAATAACGTCATTTATTTTTGAAACAATCGAGTTCATTTTTTCTAAATAACGTGATTTTTTGTGATGACGTCATTTTTAAAAATGAACCCGATTGTTTCAAAAATAAATGACCGTATTTATATCAGTCAATATCGCCATTCATTCAAAATTACGTTATTTTGAAACATGAAGTATCCATAGTATTCTCGAAGAAATTTCCCGCACAGTGTGTAAAATGATGTTGAAAGTTTATTTTTTATTTTTATTTACACTAAACAAAAAAATGTTATTGTATAATAATGTTGTTTCTCAGTTCACTGAATTTCCGGGAAATAAAGTCATTTTTTTATAAATGGCTTTATTGGTTCAAACAAAAAAACGTCATTTTTAGTTTTCTAGTTCGCTGAATTTTCGGAAAAAAACGCCATCTTTGTTTAAAATCATGACACGACCAATGAGGCTAAAAAATAGCGTCATTTTATCGCGTCATTTTTTGTAATAGGGAAAGTATTATTTTCTTCATACTTCAGAATGTTTCTAGTACAAACATTATCAATCTATAACGTAATAAATTGGCATGATGTTATGATCGACATGTAAAAAGTCGCGTTTTTCGTCATTTTTTTTTCTTTCTTTTGCCTGTTGGACATTTTGTTCTAAGATGCAATGGGATTTACCCGTACACGCAAACGCAAAATTTGGACATGTTTCCAAAAAACAAACCAGGTACCCCCTCCTAATCGAGGACACTTTTTTGATATGTCGAAGAGGACTCCTGAATGAAGCGTCCTCAAAAAAAAATTAGAAGAAGGAATTTTCCGGGAATCTTACTAATTTTTCGGACGCAATGCCTGGACTATAAGGCGATGATCAAGAATTAATTTCGGTTTGTACACTTGAGGCGAAATACAGCGCCCGGCAAGCTCTGATTCACCCTGTACACCACCAAGAACACGCTTGATCACTCACAGCACACCTGTAATGGCCGATCCAAGATTGAAACAGATCAGCACGTTCAATAATATTATGAAGATAATCGCGTACAATATGAGCGATCGCGGTATCAACTTAGAACGCCCAAGATCTACACAAATCGGGATTTCCGCCGATATTATGAGGAGGTTCACGTACGAGGCGAGTGATGGCGATATCAATATTGAACTATCAAGATTTACAGAAATTGGCACGGTTGCTTCTATTAATACTGAACTATGAACGAAACATACAAGCGATGGACCAGCCTCCTCTAACTTTTCAGGAACAAGGATTCTATTTTATGAAACTTAGAGCTACAATTTAAGTGTCTAGTCAGATGCGGTTAGTTGCAGTGCGTCTGACTATTCGGACAATTATGACCAGTCTACTCAGGTGTATTTGATACGTCGACTGTCCCGCAGAAGAAGGTGTCAACAATTATTTCCGAAAACAGAGTTTATTAACTATATGATGATGCGATAGAGTGTCGTATCTCTGCTGGTGAATACATATAGTCGACGTATGGTTCACAATATACATTTAATACTACGATTGTGAGTAACTATATTTTATCGGTAAAGCCCATGTTTGGTTTCTCTCATGAAATCATCGGTACCAAATAATTTCTATCCACTCATGGTAGTTCATCCTTCATTAACATGAGCTGTTCACATTACCGCCTGGTGAGTAATTATTATAAGTGGATGTGAAGAAAAGTGGTATTACCGTGAGCACCTCATCATCTGAGAGTGAATATCTCTCGCTTATCCCAAAAATAGTTGGGTAGTCTTTGTAAGGGTGTTACGACCAAATTTTTCAATTGTAGGTGTAACAACAGAGGCGTTTTTTACATAAAAAGGTCCAAGAAAACTGTTTGCAACTATTTTTAGATTCATGCAAAATTAGACCTACCCAGTTTTTTCAGATCATCGACGTTTCGGAGTTACTGAAGCAGGGAATGTGGTTCCGATAAAAGTGTTTTGTCCGTCTGTCAGTCTGTCTGCTGTTTGTCTGCCTGCCTCTTGTCTAACGGCACGATGATTCTCGGAGGAATCTTCCGATTTAAATTTCTGTGCGCACATTGTTTTAACTCCAAAACAGAGGTCAAATTTGGAGGCTAGTCTTCTGTCGCTGCTTTTTATGATGTTAAACATAAGAAATAAAGCGAAGGAAAGTCTGAATCCATATTTCTCACAAATCTATGCTGAGTACAGTAAAATACAATTGATTAGATTTACAAGTTTCAGAAAGCTTCACAAAATTGCATTTCAGTATTCTGCAATACTAATAACAGTTTGTGTTTCAAACGTGGAGAGTTCTACTAGAAAATAAGAAATCCATATCCAAAGCTAAACGACGCAAACACGATGAGAGGTTTGACAGGCAAGTTTTTAACATCAAAAAGTCCTACGAAAATGCACGCAACTATTTTTCAATAGCAGCAACAGTTTGGTGAGAAAATTTGAGTTTCCAGATTCTAATCGTTAATGATGTAAGTTACATCAGAACCATGTAAAATTGAACTCTTCGAGTCTTGGAAGATCATCAACGTTTTGAGGCTCACTGAGACGGGAAAAATGGTTCTGGCAACTTGTATATCTGTCTATCTGCAGGTATGTCTATAAGTCTGTCTTTCTGGTATCGGACGGTACCTTCCCAGGAATCTTTTGATTTGAATTACTTTTGCACATTGTTTCGGAGTGTGAAACAAAGATCGAATTCGCCAAAAAACCTTCTATCACTTATATTTACGGTTGTAACCATAAAAAAAAAATACTTAAAAAAGTCTGAATCTCACTTCCTTAGAATACCACGTTGAATTTGGTAAAAGATAAACGATCAGACTTATTAGATCCAGAAAGTTCTTCGAAATTGAGTTTCCGTATTTTGCAATAGGAATGGCAGTTTTTGTTTCAAACTTGGAAAATCCTGCAAGGATATCGACAGTGAAAGACGAAAAATCAAATTTATTATTTCAAGGAAGTTCTGGAGAACTGCATCAAAGTTTTCAATAGGGATACATGTGGTAAACACCTTCAGAATATCGAAAATTCGACTTCAAAGCTATGCACTGCAAAGTAAAATGGATGTTGTAACAGCAAAGTTTCTAACACCAAAAAGTTCTAGGAAATCTAATTTCTTCTAATAAGAAAAATAGTTTGATGGAAAACTTCAAGTTTTTACATTCCTATCGTTTATGATAAGAGGTTTTAGATTGATGTAAAATTGGACCTATCCAGTTTTTTTAGATCCTCAACATTTTTTTGGTCTACTTGTCTGTGGTCTGAAGAGAAAATAACTCCTAGGAATCTTCTGAGTCTCAGTTTCGCTTTCTCACAAAGTCGCGCTACGGCTTAAGTGGTTCTACTTTCCCATCATTCATGACGGGAGGTATCAGATTCATATGAATTCGAACCTTCCAGAAAATACGTTTGTTACTATATTGTGTAGCTATGATTGTGTATGTTTTTATGTCAGCCTGTCTCTGTTTTGACGACTTTATAATGAGACTCCAAAGACTCCATAAAGTCTATGCGACATCCGTTAATAAGGAGAGGAGGTAGGGTTGCAATTGTTTCAGGTGATGAAGAGGAAAATTGTCCTATAATAATAGCCATTGTTACAGCAGGATTAAGAAAGGGATCACTAGTCACAGCCTGGTGCACCACCAAATCGATATCCTCCTGTACCTTTCGAAGTAGGTTCGTCAGGGGAGCCACCCTTGACCGCAGCCGCTGGCAGACTGCTCACCACTGCTAATTTGTACTCTTTGAGAAAAATTGCTAGGATACAATCCATACTATTTGACCACCATTTCAGAGAGGTCAAGCCATTTGAGCTAAGTTAGGAGTAGATTATGGTTGACTGTGTTGAACGCCTGAGAAAATTCAAAAAGGTCAACAACTATCAAGTCCATTTTGTCAATTGAAAGTTCAAGATCGAAAGTTACTTTACGAGGGGCCGTAAACGCGCTGTCCTTAGCGCGAAACCAACATTGCGTTGGGTCAATTTATCTGTAAAAGTGAAGGTGCGACGTTATTTGTTGTTTGACAATGTGCTCAAAGGATTTGGATAGGGCACACAAGATATAATATGTCGAGAATCTATCAGAGAGGTGGGGTTAGTTATTTTAGGGATGATGAGGATCATCTCCTCTTTCTAGGTATCTGGGAAATTCCATACCTGAAGTTGCAAGGCACTTGATAACTCTGCAAGAGAGAAAATATTATCGGAAAATTCATGTTTAGGAGAAATCAGTCTAAACTGTCTCAAAAGACGCCAGGTATATTCGAATTATTATGAAGTGATCCAGGGAAGTGATTACTCTTTTGCATGTGGGGTATAGAGAGGTATAAATTTTTTGGAAGCAGAAGATAAAAAAGAGGTTTAACGAATTACCTTACTATTGATATCTCTTTCTGTGGAAATGCTTCTACAGTCATAAATAGAGAGGTGCTCACGAAATTCGGCTCCATTTATATTGCGAAGATTTCCTATGGAAATTGGAGTTATAATAGAGGAGGAAAGAGAGGAGATCTGGAGTCGGTTACTTATAAGGTCATGGTTAGAAAGAAATGATATTGAGTGTCGAGTGGACGAGGTCCCCTTATCTGAGTCATCATCGACAACAGGTCTATCCACGTACTTAAATGATTATAGTGAGTGAATCTATTATAGTTTGGTATAAGGTCAAAAATATTGGACTCAAGCTCCCTTCTGTAAGAAGGATCCAGAAGTTTGTATATAACGCCCACCAAAATATCAGCCACGGGCAAAGAAACATTGATGAAAATGTACTCTGCGGTTGGGTAATTGTCAAGAGGACTCACATTTACCTGTACGCTCTTCAAGCTGTCATGTATATAGAGGCAAACCCCTCTCCCTCTTCTCTTATCTCTATCTCTACGGAAAAGTGAGTAATGGTCAAGTGCTACGAGGCTTGAGGGGATGTGAGACATTCGCCAAGTTTCGGATATGGCTTTAATATAACAGAAGGATAACATAAAATAATGTTTGAATTCAAGGAAACGAGCTGGTAGAGATTGAGCGTTAACGTGACGGATACTCAAAGTTCCCATTAAGAATGAAGTAGGTAAAGGTCATATATAGTTAAACGAAGGAGTTCATTAAATCTGTTAGAAAATTGAATAAGCCATTCCATAAAGTCATAACAAAAGTAAAGTGGATAAAAAAGTAACTGAATATAGAAGTTATCCTAGGTTTGCGAGTTTTATTCTTGGTTATCCATCCTCCTTCCGACAAAAAATCCTTCTTCCGGGAACCCAGAAATATCAAATTTTTTTGTCTCTACGTAGACCGAGAGCTATGGCGTCAAATTTTCCATCAAGTAGGGTTTAAGCCTCACAGACGTAGATATATTTCTTGTCGTTTCCTGTCTATCCCAAGTTTGAAGTTGAGAAATCCCTTTTGACCTTCTGTCTCGCAATGAATTCATGACGGAGTCCCTTCTCTGCCAAATTCAGCGACAATTATCTGGTAGGGGGGAGGGGGCGCTCTTTGTTCTAGGTGCTTTACTAATTCGGTATATGTTGACAACATCCTCCTTGACCAGAGGAACATCTAGAGCCTTGGGGACTAAATGCATGGTGGCCATGAGGCCCCCTTTGGGCTTCGTGGGTAAATCATAAATTTCGAGTACGTTGCGCAGAGTTGCCTGCTCGTTTACATTCAGCGTGTGCTCAAGTGTAGTTACTTTCGCCTTCAAACCTCTTGTTTCCTTCTTCAGAATAACATCAATCTCCTTCTTTACGCCAGATACTGCTTCCAAAGAGCCAATACGCCTCTCGTAATGGGTAAGGTCGAACTTGATTTCTATAGGGGTGGAATTTAAGATGTCGTTGAATTCCCTTTCTCAAGTTCAAAAAATCCAGATCCACGAGACCCCGAGTCAAAGTTGGAGGAGTGGGAGTAGAGGGTACAGAATTTGCACCACTGACGTCGTGGTATGCATGGTTTTTTTCCTCCGCACCTGAGTTGCATCCACTGACGCGAAGGTGTCACTAGTAGGGAGTGAGGTGTATCTCTTACGAATTTAATCGACCAAGCCTTTTTTTAGTTTACCAAAGTCGTTTTTGGTGGTAACGAACTTTGCACAGGCCAAGTGTATCAGATTGCCACACTTTACACATTCCAGAACCTCTAAGCCACCTCTGACAATCGTCACTTTATACTCCGGTCATGCTCACTAGTATCTCTGTGACCCCATCACGTCTAGATCGAGGTCAAACGAAGAACAAACCCCTCAACTCGAGAAAAAGAATTGTTTTGATACCAGATTCTGAAAGAACGGAAACTTTTACATCCAGACACACTTTTACCTTCTTATTAAAATAATCACTGGAAGTCATTTGCAGGTCATCTTGAATCAAATTCTTTTTTGGATCATACGACTGGTATATAGGATAGGACTGGAACTCCAAACTGAGGACCATGGTGTTTCTTGTGTCGCTGCTCATAAGCCTGGTAACCGTGTGACCTAATCACGTCTGGGTCAAGGTTAAATGAAGGTCAAACCCCTCATTTCACGAAAAATGATTTTTCTGACATCAGATTCTAAAAGAACGGAAAATTTTACGTCCTGGCACACTCTGACCTTATTATCTAAATGACCTCTGGAAATAATTTGGAGGTCATCTAAAGTCAGATTCTCTTCTGAACCATCTAGCTGGTATTTCGGCTAGGACTGGGTCTCCATTGTCTCCAAACTACGTATCATTGTGTTTTTTTTGGGTCGCTGATCACGATCCTGGTGTCCATGTGACCCCATTACGATTGGAGTAAGGTAAAGTGAAGGTCAAATTTCTCATTTCACGAAAAAAAAATTTCTGGCACCAAAACTCGCTGGATGAAGACATTCAAGCCTTCATGGCAGGCACAAAAAAAAGTTTCCGTACGATGCAGAGACTCGGAAACCCAGTATTGGCGATTGGTCAGGGTGAAAATATAAAGTGAAACGGTAAGTAAGTTAGCAAATAAACTCATGCTCAGTCATTCAGCCTTCATTGGACCTTGACCAGACGTGCTAGGGTCACATGGACACCGGTACCGTGATCAGCGACCCGAAAAACACAATGATACGTATAGTTTGAAAACCCAGTCCTAGCCGATATACCAGCCGTATTATTCCAAAGAGAATTTAATTTTCAGATGACCTACAAATGACTTCCAAAGGTCATTCCGATAATAAGGTCGAAACATGTCTGTACGTAAAATTTTTCGTTCTTTCAGAAACTGGTAACAAAAAATTTTTTCCGCAAATTAAGGGGACTGACCCGATTCGACCTTGACCCAGGCGTGACGGGGTCACGTGGACACCAGGATCATTATCAGCGACCTAAGAAATATAATGATACGTAGTTTGGAGACCCAGTTCTAGCCGATATACCAGCTGGATGATTCAAAAGAGAATTTGCCTTCCAGATGACCTCCAAATGACTTCCAGAAGTCATTGCGATAAGAAGGTCATAGCGTGTTCCGACGTAAAATTTTTCTTTGTTCAAAATCTGGTATCATAAACATTATTTTTGCGAATTGAGAGGATTGACCTCCATTTGACCTTGACCCAGGCGTGATGCGGTCCCATGGACCGCATCATGGATCGTGATCGGCGTCCCAAAAAACTTAGAAAACAAGCAAGCCCAGAAAAGGTCCACCTCGTTATCCTTTTGTGGCCCTGTGAAATCAAATCGAATCACGTGCCGTTGCACCAATGAGATGTAAATTCTCGTCAAAAATAAAACCAAAAACTCGAGAAATCACAGGAAATCGATGCGGAGCGAAACGACGCGTCTACATCCGATCACCATCACAGATTGGAATTTATTCATTACTTGGGACTTTTCATTCTTTATTTCTTCATGCGAGTCCACTACTGTCCGCTTGACATTATATTATGTCGAGAATTCCCTATAGAAATTTCTGTAGGACCAAAAAGTTTGATTAGAAACTATGGTATTGGGATACATTTTTTCTGAACAGCAAATGAAATTAATTATCATGCAAGAATGTTTCAACCTCTTCACCTAATACAAATTATATCAGATAAATCCACCATTTTGTACTCAAAAGATAAAATAAAAGTTGCAGCTATATCTTCAAATAAGAATATTCTTTTTGTAGGAAAATTTAAGTTAAAGGTTTGGAATCTGGATTCCGGAGAAAGAGCGTGGTGGCTAGATGCAAATGACGATATTCCGGAAGAAAAGATGAGACAAGAAATCACATCGGGATCGCTGTTTTCAGAAAATGGATCCAGTCGAAAAAATCCTAGATCGAGTGTTGAGCAAAACTTTACCAGACAACAGCATTCTTCTGATCAAGCGTGGTGGATGAGTGCAAATCCTGAAGATGTTCCTGGAGGAGTTGTTGTTATTCCAGACACGCCATGCAATACTGAAACTATGAATATTCCGAAAAGCTTCAACGACCAGAAATGCTCTCCGACCACAGCTAGTAGAATCGAACATGTTGAATCTGGTGAAATGGCCTGCAGGATGGAGAGAAGCGTTGGCGTTCCTAATGGAATCAAAAAGATCCCCACAAAAACTTCTGAAAGTGACTCGGATTTTTTTGAATCATACGAGAAGATTATTATTGACGTTTCACGAGAACTAGAAAAACCGGGAAAGGTAAGATTTTCTCAGTATATTATAGGTATTTCCATAAACGCCCTGAGACGAATCTTTCAGAGATCAAGCGAATTCGAACATATTATAATAATAAGTTCAGTTGACGAGCAATGAATCGCCACGTTTCGAGATACCTAGAGTCCGAAGAAACAGGTTCCACGTTGGTACCTGTCTGTCCTTCGTCGCTGTCGTCGTTGTCGCCGCGGTCGTCGTCGTCGTCTTTCCCGTCTGTATACCGCCTAACTTTTGAAAGACCAATCGGATTGGATTTCCTTTTTGCACACGTCTTAAGGGACCAAAAAGAAAGATCAAGTATGTTGACCAGTCTTTTCGGAACAACGGTTATGGCTCAATCTATAGAAATACAATTCTTGAAAATGAAAAATTTCATTTTCCGGAGAACCTATGGGGTAAAGTGGTAGTTTCGTTGAGGTACAAAAAGGAACACAATATAAAACAGATGGAAGGGAAGATCGGTTTATGGAAGGGAAAAAGTGGAAAAGTTTCAAGCAGGTACAGGGTTGTTCGAAATAGAAAATGGTGTCAGGGGGAAGCGAAAGCAGGAATGCATGTAAGTAGTAAGGATATAGGAGTTCCGAGCCCTATGCTGACTGACGCTGGTAGTGTAGGAATCCATGTTACTGCTTCACCGGCCGTCGGCCACTGGCTTACAATGGACTACTCAGTAATCCAAGCGCATTGAAACTGCTTTACGGACAGTCCGTAACTGTCTAATAATCAACCGCTCTGTAATCGAGAGTGTTTCAACAGTTTCACCGCCTTTCAGTAACTCGCTAATAATTAACTTATCTGTGAGCCAGGCGTAACAAAACAACTCTACCGATTGTCAGAAACAGGCTCACATATAATTTCATCAAAAGTCATAACAAATTTTTTATCAAGTATCTATTATCTTGATTTCCATGCAAAATGTTTCACCGACCCTGAGTGTCTCACAATGAACTGCTCTGTGAACCAAGTGTATCGCAACTGTTCTGTTGCATTGCCAGTTCTAGGCCATGCTTTCTCATCCACCTGCTGCCGAGGTAAAGGACCTGATCTAGCTTTTCTCGGATTCTTCCCATGCTCCATGCTGCGATCAATGCGGTCTACTTGCATCTTTGGTCGAAGAATATCATTGTAGAAGATGTTCTAGAGACCTGATCCTAAGAAAGATCACTAGGCAATCCCAGACGTTATCACCTTCGTTTTGGTACCATCTATCGTTTTGTACATCAGTAGTCAGTCTTTGAGGTAGCTTCTGACCATTCGCAAGAGATGCGGTGGAGTCTTATACCTCTCCAAGGCTTGGATCATATCTGTCCACCTGGCTGAGTTGAAGGCGTTTTTGAAATCCAACGTCACCAGGAGGACGATTTTCCTTGGGTGGAGATCCCTGCTTTGCTCCGACCTTATGGTTTCCACTATCTCTTGAACGGCATGTACAGTAGAGCATCCTTTCCTGAACAGCCGCTATAAGGCTGTTTCGAGGAGCATGCCTGCTGTGTTCAGCAAGCACAGGGGTCTATACGCACCCAGTGTTCCAAGATCACCCTTGTCCTTGCTGTTTGGCACCAGCTTTTGTTTTGTCCATAATTTGAGAAATACTTCATGCTCGAGAAAGGCATTGTAGGCAATGAGCAGTACTTGCGAGCAAGTCTGTGCTTTCATCTTTATCGATTAAGCAGGGACTCCGTTCAATCCAGGGTCTTTATTGTTTTGATGGCTTCGGACTGCAGCTTGTAGTTCTTGCGTGTTTAGGAGCGTTTCATCCTCCTCCGCAATCATCCCCGCATGATTTTGCCTCACTGAGTAGATGGGCTGGGACCTGATAGGGATCAGAGGCATTATGATGATGATGACGAACTGAGTGTTCCTTACTGCGTTCTTTTTGAAAATTTTCAAGAATAAAAGTTGGATACACACATACATCTCACCTCGATAATGTTTCCTTGAGCAGTGCTTAAGTTCAGTAAGTATTAAAATTCAGATTTCGCGCTTCGAGATACATCCATTTGAGTTTGAAATATGTTGATTTATTACATGTTATAAGTTAAAAAGGTCTCTCGTCAACGAGACATTTCAAGGGGTTTGGAAATAAGAACTGGTCACGCCCTCCTTCTCGGCTGATTTCAGCCAATGCCGTGAGCCGAGAGCGGACAATACTCAAGCGGGAAATTCCGACTATGCACGAACAGACAAAAATCACATAGGAAGTTTTTATTTTGCCTTCACTGTTTACGTTTTAGCACTCGCGTTCACAGGCCAAGACCGTCGATAGTCAAGCCCGAAACCTGACATGCTTCAAGATTCCAGTGGATGATAACTAAGCTTGATCAAAATTGATTGTGTTTAATTTAAAGAATAAGCCACTCAGGGCTAGTTAACCTTAGAGATTGTTGGCAGAACATTTGGTATGGCTCATGCTGCAATTAAATGTGAACCAGTTTCCGGTGGATGGTGGGAAAGTTTCCATATGCTTGGCTTACAGAGCTGTACATTGTATACCAGCTACTGACAGTTGGTCAAACAGTTGAAATACGCTTGTCTTAGATGGCCGTTTATTGTTAGCCACTTGCAGACTGTCGGTGAAGCAGTTTCAATCCACTTGGCTTACCCAGAAGTGGGATGTAGGTCAATTGAAAAAGAAAGTGGGATGGCGTGGGAATGAAGAGGGGAAGGCAGTGGTGAGGAAAATATTAGGAGAAATGATGTGGAAAGAGGGTAGAAAAGAGAAGAAGGATGAGAGAAATGGTATCGTGACAAGAGAGTTGAAGCTATGGAGCGGTAGAAACCGGAAATGCGTGAAAGCGCTACTCCAACGCATTTAAGTTATCCAGGGGAAGGTTGGTGAAGAGAAGCTAGAGGGAAAAATGAAGATGGAGTGGCACTTACGCAACTAGAGATATAGTGAAAAAAGATGAAGGTTATTAGGAGTAAAATTAGGGTGGAAGATAAGGAGGTTCAAACCGATAACGATCTGATGTGGAAGGAGAAGGAGATTTGGAGAATCCTGAGTGACAGAGCAAGGACAGAAATGAGATGAGGGAGAGTAGTAACGACAGCTTATCAAAAAATAAGAGGAGAGCAGAGAATGTGGGTATAAGTTGAGAAGAAAGAGGATTTGAAGGAAATGTAGGTGGACTTATTTTGTAGGCATTAGGGTGTAGGGGAAAATCAGGGCAGATGAGTAGTACACGAGATGTACTTGAATGGATGAAGAGTTTGACCATGTAAGATAGGGATAGGATGGAAATGATCGAAGGTAAGGTAAAAAACATCATAGGCGAAGGAGAGGAGTGTATAGTTTCACTGCAGGGGATGTCAATATCAAATTTTATTATAAATTTTTTATATAGTGAAATTTCAGACAATGATAAGCTTCCCCAACATAGCCTGTTTTTCAAATGTCCTTTCTATTTTGAACTTATTTTCACTTAACTAAGATCCTCCTCCATGTTTATCATCAATTTGACCCATAAACCTGGAACTACAGCAATCGATCTGCAAAAAATTTTCCAATTATGTAATTTACAAGAAAATGGGGATCTTTGACACATCCTGGGATGCTTTTCTCAATATTTTATCATA
>WSXT02213213.1:0-17551 GCA_011762715.2 Neuroterus valhalla | reverse complement strand
AAAAACCTCCATTTTCTATTCACGACGTCTCGGTAACAGTGCGCACTATTTTCAAGTATGAGTAATCTAGTTAAATTGATATAAATATAAAAGTTTTAGTTTAAAAAAAAAGGAAACATTTAAAATGGATATAATGCTTTGTTAACAGTTTAAAAATATTATGTTACCTGGGAAGTGTGAAGCGAAGTCAAGGTATAATATAAAACATCGAAGTCAGATAAATGAAAACAAAACGTCAGAAGTATAAAAGTCATGTATTAAGTCTCCAAAAATTATTTTGGAGACTTTTAAATAATAAAATCACATTACTTCCGGTGATGTTGGGAGGAATACAGAAGGTAAACAAAAAGTAATAGAAACGTAGTGTGGTGTGAAAATTGAAAGTGTAAAGGTCGGTTTTCAAGAAAAAACACTGATGATGAAGCACGTAAGAACTAAAATTTAAGAATTTAAAAATTTAAAATTTGATATAGTAAAATGGATATTATTTTATAATGCTCTCTATAATGATGACCGTAGGACGGAAGAAATCCACTACCAATTCTTGAAGAATTTCTGGTCAAAGAAGAATCATCTATATACACAATTTGGGTAAAGTAATGTGCTCTTTCATATTTTTCAATGAAAAATTGATTTCTTAAACAATTTCTATTAGAAAATGGACTGAAGGGTTTCAAGAAGTCGCAAAAAGTCGAAAATATAAGGCAAAATGAACAGATCTTCAAAGCCATAACAAACGTACGGGCAAGCAAAACTTTTCGATTGTAAATGTGCTACGCACTCGGTCACTTTCACGAGGCAAAAAAAAAGACACAAAGCACATTCGGTTCTTTTCGATTTGTACGATAATGACGTATCAGATGCCGCGTGCAAATTTTAGGAGGTGCAAAGTGCTTTGTGTGGCTTTTCATACGCTTTTATTTAACTCCACCTTGTTGTCTGTCTGCCTGTCTGTCGTGGTGGAATCGTGCAAATCTTCACGCTGATTTTTAGTATACTTATCGATTACTTGGAAAACTGAAATTTTTAACAGATATTATTTACACCTAACATTCTGGTTCTATAATGCTGAAACACGCAGATAAAAATATTTTTATATAAAACTTTTGAATTGAATGAAATAAAGGTTTCAAACGATAATTCCCTGGTGTCCGCCACATGGCATACCCGACCATTTCAGGGGAGCTCCGAAGTTTGTGACGAGCGCTGAATAAATTCTGCTGTTCGTTTTTCACGCTAGGGCTCGTATGTTCGCTTCAAATATGCGCGGTTCTAATTTGAATGTGAATTTCATATGAAACTACGAAATAAATTATAAGAAAAAGAATTGGCGCGTCATTTGGCAAATCGACAAAATCAGAGTTGCGTTTTACATTCAAGGAAGCACCGAAGTTGAGCAGCATTGGGCTCGGGTAGTACTTGGCTGGGTGACCGAAACTAAAAAGATCAAAATAAAAGAAATTTTTAAACCACTTTTATTAAAAATTGTACCTAAACTAAAAAGGATAAAATAATCACTTCAATAATAAACAGAAGTGGATTACTATTTTATAGCACGAATAATAAAAGCGTGGGGCGTCTTGAAAAATACTATATCCTGACGCCTCACGTTTTTATTATTCGTGCTATAGAATAGTAATCGTTTTCTGTCTATTATTAAAGTGATTATTTTATTCTTTTTAGTTTAGATATAATTCTTAATGAGAGCTTTTAAAAAAGAATTTCCTATTAACATAATTTTTTCTCGCACGTAATAATAATTATAGTCAGCTGCAACTGCAAGTATTGATCCAGAATAAACAAATTTTAATTATATATGTACACCATGAATTTATCCTTCCTCAACCATTTATCCGAGCCTGTTTATGCAGCAGGAGAACGGCTTTCGAGATTTCTAAAGGTCGCACCTCGTATCTAACTCATCGCGAGCGGGGATCCCCAATTTCTCAGATACTGGGTAAAACATTTCTTTGGGGGTTCCTCGTTACCGAACTAGCCAGAGTACAAATTCAGCAGACATCTGGCACGCCTCCCATTGCCTGTTTCGAATACATTTGTAGATTTCTGTATATAAACCCTGCCAGATTGAGGAGCCGAGCCTGGGTATTTCGAGATATCTCCAACTTGAAAGTTTACGATTTACGCGTTTGCTTTTTGGTAGATGTATCTGTGCCACAAATCGTATTAATCAAACGTAAATAAAGAGTTGGAAAATGCGTTCTTGAATTTTTATGTATTGCTTGGATATTTATAATATCAAGGTAAATTTGAATGGGAATAGAAATTGCAAAATCTGTCAAATATTCACCCGAAGTTACCTTTGAGTATATGAGAAGTACGTATAACTTGGGAATCCGGTGTACACCAATTGCATAATTGCATGACTGAGAATTATATCAGAAATTTCAGTTAACTTTGTACACCCATTGCATGATTTCCGTATCTCTTCATTCATATATCAAGTATATATTTATCTGTAACTCAAACATTATACCTCAGAAATTTAGAATTGTCTTCAAGAAGAATGAAGTGCTTTTGATTTACATAATTATTAAAAACATAACGCTTGATAGTGATGAAAAAGTAAAATAGGAGCGAAAATTCTGGCGTTTATAATGTGAACTCGTCATCTCCTCCACGATTGACGATAAACAAGGAGTGATGGAAATCGGGAACGGTCTTTAATCAAAGTATACTATGACAAGCTGGTTTGCTTGCGCAATCGTAAGTGAAGTGTAGCACTGTACTGCACTGGTATTCTCCGGTGGGATCAGCGGACTCGGTCCGTGGCCTCGATCACGGTACTCCAAAGAGAATTATGGTCCCGAGAGCGTCAAAAGTGGCTGCAAAATTTTTTTGGAATCGTAAAGAGGTCTAGGGAAAACCTTTTTCTTCCGAAATGTTCTGCTTTTTCTTCCTGTTCTTTCTGTTCAAGAGGAATCTGTGTCTCATAGTTACCTTTGGGAAAATACTTTTCTTTCAATGCGGATACATCACTTCTCATTTTTTTGAATCTAAAATTGAACCTATATAAAGGTCTCCCTTCCCATTAGGTTTATAATTATTCGCAGGATCCTCCTGGGAGCAACTGTCATTCAGGAAAATGTCTCGAGCTCCCAGTAGAACCACTGTAAACTTCATATATGACTACGTCTTCCGACCGTGAGATAAGTGACCACGTGCACAACGAAATCACAATAAAAGGCCGGTGGAACCTCCATGTAGCTTGAGGTGACCGAGAGACCCAAGCATGACCGCTCTCTGCATCCATCCGGCAAGTGCCACGGCATATTTCTGGCACGCGGGTATTGTCTTTCAGGTTTCTAACTAGTGAAGGCGTCGTACCTCCGTGAGCACCGATGATGAGAACAATTATTTTAACTGAATGGCCATCATGGAATCACTGTAGGTGCTCTCTGAGATCTCTCTATCGAGTCTTGTGTGTTGGATAGGGACGTGTGTCGAGAAATCGTTCCAGTAGATTCGGCACTCCTTTTTCTCAACAGTAGACTCTATCCCCCATGGAGCGTTCAGCTGGACAGGGTCGCGGCCAATGCCATAAGACCGACAAAGATGGTGGTGAAGCACTCGTAAGGCAGCATTGTGTCTATACAAATACGTCGTTCCTGCGTGAAGAGGACAATTCGATAGTATATGTCATCGGTGCTCAGGGAGTTTAAGACACGCCCTGCACCATCGCTGGAAACCTCTTAACGTAATATGCTTCTACGGTATGCAAAGGTGGAAATTACACCACCCTGACACGCGAAAATGAAACTTTCGGTTCCTGAATTGAGTCCAGGTGATTTGAGAAAAGCAAACGTTGACTCATGTGACAAGGATTGGTCTTTTACAATTTTGTAAAAGTTCCCGTGCATCACCTCGTCTTAGTGTTGTTTCATGAAGTTTTTGACCTCTGCTTTCTTCACCTGTACTTTTAAAAGCAAGACATCTTGATGAAGTAATGCACTGTCCTCACTTTTGATGTTCAGATTCAGGCCAAGGGTGTAAACTGCCTGCTCCGCGGTTTTGTAGAGGAACGCGACTCCCTCACTTATTTTGTGATTTCTGACCATTGCCAAGAGAGGATGGAATATCGGTCCAAGGGATTTAGAGTCAGCGACGACATATCGAATACATCGAAAAACTTATATGACCTCATATGGTTCTTTAAAACGAGGTGTCAGATATTTAGCGCGTCTTTTCGCTTCTTATTAGCATCATTAGTGTAACAATCTTGTCCCTCTTGTAATTTCACATCGGCTTTAGCACATAGTGCAATCAAATCCCTATCATGTTTGTCTCTACTCTTAATTATCTCTTAATTAGAAGATTAAGTACTTTATTCCTGTTCGCTAAACTTTCTTAACATGGGCCATATGACTTTGTTGACAATTTCAACTTGCCCATTCGCTTTCGAAGACACAGTCTCGACCTTCTGATGCTTGACATCATATTCGCTAAAAAAATCTTGGCACTTTTGCGAAGTAAAGATTTTCCGTAATTAGATGTTAAAATTCATGGTTTACTGTAGTCTGAAAAATACTGCTTTGAAAATGCAATTGTTTCCGCTGACTTTGTACTTTTCGTCGGGTATAACTTTTCAAATTTAGCAAAAGCATCGATTACTACCAATATGTGCTTCTTTGAGCTTACCCTTGAATCGAAGATGTCAATATGATCTACGCTGACAAATTTATACGGCTTATCACCTTTTGGGACCATCTTGACCTTGCTCTTGGCTTCACCAGAAGTCGGTGCAAACGCCATACATTTACAGCAATTTCTTATATGATACGCTATCTTATTTTTCATATCTGAAAACCAATAATTTTTTCTCCACGTTTCGTGGATTTTTGCGATTCCCTGATAATCAGGTTCCTCATGGTATTTTAAAATTATATTTTTTTCCATAGAATTTGGCTCATAGAACAAAAGAGTGTTGCCATTATCCGCTTCCCTGTAAATTACACCATTTCTTAGTTCATACAATCCATCTTGCATAATAGTCTAGGAGCAATAGGGGTTTCCGTGGCCGTTTAATGTCCGTGAGGGAACCTAGGTTGTTTTTATGTATTTTGGCCTCCTGAATCCGAATTGCGAAGGCGCCAAGCCGTAAGTGGTCAAATTAAAAGTTATTAACAAATTAGCTGTTTAAACAACTGCCACTTTCTATCTATTCAAGTTACAGGGCCCTGCGGTTGATCAAATGTTTCCAAATCTATTATGGAATGCGCTCGTGTTTATAAATTTAAAAAATATTCATTAGAACCCAAGATATTGCAAATAAACCAAGGAAAACTCATACGTACGGAAAATGTTATCGTTTAACAGGCCACTCCTTTTTTTCTATTTAAGTTATGAACTCTGGAAGTATACCAAAATGTTCGTAATTTGTCAAGGAACAGGCCCTTTTTTTTATTGCTATTCAAATATCAACCACAAATGAAAATATCGCAAGTTGATTTTTAAAAATCGCCCGTTTTTGGACGATTCAATTGTTTAAAGGCTCATACGCCCCCTCCCAAGAGTGTTGGTGGTGCGGAATACTCATAAAACGATTCTTTAGCTTGAGACGAACAGATCAGTTATAGAAAATTGCAAAAATATCAATTAGAACCGGAGCTACGGCGATTTGAGTGAACGAGAAATCTGTCGATGCTCTACAATCCAGTAGGCCACAAGCGCGGTGCCGCACTCGACCGCGTTCTCCGTACATTTTACGTTTTCATTGTGCACAATTATTAATTACTCGATTGTTGGTCCCTCGCAGGGATGGAATTCGTTGACTTTTTTCACCGTGATTAAAAATAAAAACGTTCAAAACAAAAATTTAATATTGGTGCAAATAGATTCGCATTTAGCGAGTTGAAGTTCCATTTTATTTTTCACCAAAAATCTGAACACTTTTCTCAGAACTGCAAGGTGGTGCTCAATCGTCTGTGTCACCACTGATATAATCCATATACGGGAATCCCTTTCCAGAACTGAGTAGGTCTTTAAATACGCTGTCAACAAATTTTTGAAACCTAGAAGGAGCTGTCTTTAGGCTAAACGGTAGACATAAAAACTCAAATTGGCCTAGGGGAGTGACAAACGACGTATATTTTTGAGACTCACCCGCAATTGAAATATGGTGAAACCCATGTTAAAGATCTAGTCTCGAAAAAAACCTTTATTATTCAAAACACCAAGTTGATCATCAATCGAAGACAATGGATAATTATCTTTTATGATATACTTATTCAGCGTGCATTTGTACACTTTGATTACTTCAAGAAAAACGAAAGTCATCATAATTTTACAGGGTGGCTGAAAAACCTTATCATAAATTTCGCAAGACGAGCAATCGTAGAGAATGCATGATTCACAGATAGTAAAGAATTTAATAACATTTGTTTAATGCTTGCTGTAATAAATATTACAAAATTAAACTATCAGTTCCTCCTTTGCGTCTAATTAAATAATTCTAACGGCACACGAATCCCAAACTACATCACAGAAAATGTATCGCACAATTACGGTCGGCCATTATAGTATATACGGTTATGCAGTGTTTTCTATACGCAAAGATATAATACCTTTAATTTCAGTAGCTGTTGCATGCCATCAGTCATTGACTGTCAGAGTAATCAGTATAACCTGTCCTGCATATCGGATCAATTAGTCTTCAGATACCTTCCACTTTTCCGTTGTTCCATTCTTCGCAACGCACGAAGCGGCAACAAAAATTCCGCGGAGTTCCGCATGAGGCTGCGTGCTACCAACGTACGGAGGGGTCGGGTCGATTCTGCTTCAATTTTAGCCATGCTTAAACCATCCATGCCTGAAGGCATACTGTGATATGCATGGTGGTACCCCAGTTCAGCAGCCTTGGCATTGCAGACGCATTATTCATACTTAGAAGAATTCCCTTTCATCCTTTCGCGCTCGCATTCCGCGGCTGTGAAAATCCCTATATCTTCTCCATCCCTCTCTCCGCTCATCTATCCTTGAACTTTTTTGCATCAGTAAGTCATCCTAGAACCTAACACTTAGTACCTTGTCTCTAGAGTTATGAAACTGAGTTTCTCCGATGTATGTCCTTTTATCTTCTTGATCATTTAAGGGGAATTATAATTGAACGCTAATGTGAAGGATAAGGCTTTAAAATAGTCCAATATTATTATTAAAAATACAGAACCAGCGTAGACCCATTTATTACGTGAGCAGACTGATGTTATCTTACACTGTCTGCATTCCATAAAAAGGCTCTAAAGTTGTCCCCCTGAGAATGCTTCAATCTCTCATGCCTCGAATGGTATGGAAGCCACAGGGCAAAGGACCTGCCTGGTTTCAACCTCCGCGAGAACTGCTTGCTCTGCAATGCGGTTTGCTGGCCTGACTCTATGCGTTATATGACCGTACATAATACGCTAGGGGCTTCAGGGCAAAATGAATGGCATCTTCGTACTGAAAGGCTGGCTAACTTTTCGTCCTATATCCTGTAAAATCACGGTACTTCACGAGTAAGACCACATTTTATTCGCCTGCTCGACAGCGGAAGTTGACCGATCTCTTCAAACAGGCACATGAAGCCATTTACGTGATTGCATTCGTAGTAGTGATACAAAGGCGCAGGAAACACGCAGGGTATCTATCCCCCAATCAGACATACGATTCGAAAAGCTGTTATTGCATTATTACTGGATACAATCATAAAAGTACACGTGCGTTCCTACCATTTTACAGAACGAGTGAAGAATTTTCAATTATCAAGCACTCAAAGAAACACAATTGAACCTCTCTGGATCAAAAGGGGATACGCGTGGATTCAGCCTGAGAATTATTGTCCAAAAAGTCCATTTTTGAAACCGTTCGAATGTTAATTTCAGGCACTGGTTCTTGTAGAGAATTTCCAGGCACATCTTTTTTTCCTTTAGCAAATATTTTTAGGTTTTACAGTATTTGAAGTAAATGATAAAAACTAGATTTTTCGAAAACAAACAATTTCAATCTTTTTTCACTTCAACTCAAGAATTTTTCAATATAAGTAATACTTAATTACATTTTCAAGTCTTTTGAAAATAGCTTAGGAAGAAAAACATAAATATTTTGATAAACAAAAAAGTTGTTCATTTTTTGTGAGGCTTTGCAAAAATCATGAATTTCAACCTTCAAGCGCTTTGTTTATCGAGCGAATTTCAAGCAGCGAAAAACTTGCAGTGACAAAGTTGTTTATTAAAGTTCATAGAAGTTTTCTGGAAATTTTCAGATCTATCGCTTTAACGGTTAAAGAATTATGAATGTCTTAAATTACAAAAGGAAATCTTGACGCTGTTGCGCCGGGAGCCGTATGCACGTGCCTTCTCGGTTACGAACGTGTTGCATCAAACGTGAAGGTCAAGTCGTATACCAAAACAAAAATAATAATCGCTGGTAGTTTTCTTCTAAAATATACTATAAATAAAGCAAAGAAGCAGTGAATGGATTATTTCTTAGAATACCTGCAAAAGGATTATTTTCGAGCCAGGTTTATTTCAGTTAATACCCTAATAATTTAAAAAAGAATCTCAAATGCATCGAGGTGGAAAAAGAGATAGGCATGAAGAGTTATGACTTAAAAATAGAAAAAAATGTTCCAGAAATCATTGTTCAATCAATCAATCAGTCAAATTGTTTAAATCATTTTGATTTCTATTTTTTTGGAGTTGGTCTTTGTTTTAAATTAATTTTTTTACTCCATATTACAACGCTGTAAGATTGGTAAGATATGATTATTTTCAGAAAACACTTTGAAATATTTACAAATATCTTCAACGAAAATATTGTTGATCATTTTTTATACAAATGTCAATTTAAAACAATGAATGGCCACTAAAATTAAAAAGCCCCATTCATAAATTTTTAGCGTGATGCTTATTGACGTACACCATTTAAATAACTCAAGTGACGCAACAATAGCCTACACAAGATTCAAGTTATTCATCTTTTTCTACATTTAACGAAATGGAAAAATCATAGAACTAAAATTTATTGCTGATAGGTGCAATAAACAAAACGTTACGTTGCAGTTCAACCGCCTGTGTGTACGCGCTGGTATAATTGTATCATAAGGCCCCCTATATTGTGTTTGTCGGTTTGTTTTAATTGTTGAACGCTATTGCCAAACGTTTATTTTATGATTTATTTTACTATTATTCTAATGGGCATGAAAACATTTGTGCGTGTAGCACGGAGAGTGCCGTATAACCACGTATGTACGGGCGCTGATATAATTGTCTTTCGGGTCGGCTGAAAAGTTTATCCATCAGTAAAATGTCAGCTGAATCTTGTTTCTACAATGTAAACTGTCCAATTGACTATATCTGTTAATGTCACCTTTGCTGAAATCACCAAATTTTAAAAAAAATTCAACATGAAGGGCCCGTTGCCCTCGACATATCCAGCGCTACCAAACCAGCTGAAGGTCACCTTGCTTACTACTAAGATAAAATCTATCATATATATTAAAACCAGCCTTGCTAAGATGATCAATGCAAAATGCAGCAGGCTCCCTGACTAATAAGCTGTAGTGGTTCTGAACCCACCTTTTAACTGTCGACCTGCTCAAAAGAAGTTATTAAATTTTTGAAGGAAGAGGCTCCTTGTTAACTCAATGATTTCAAAAGGATCGCTCTACCCACACTACCCTATCTGGTTCTTTAAGTTCTTTATGTTCTCTAAGTATTAAGTAGCTGTTGCTCTTGGTGGTTCGGAACCCACTTTAAGATGTAGGTCCCCCTCAACCCTGAGTTAGTGGTGAGGTGTGCGAATAAATGGAGAGAATTTTATGCAGAAACTCTCAAGCTCAAAACAGGGAGAGAGTATAAACAAATATTCCAAGTCTAATGCATGAAATGTACATTATGTTACTTTATATACCTCGTACCATGTTTCTTTTCTTCAGATAATGTTCGTCTATTTTTAATTTTCCCGTTTAAAATTTATCTCGAGTCTTTTGCCCCGGTGCTCCATTATGCGATTTGCATAAAGTTCGGGTCCCTATCCATCACCATTCACGGACCAAGTCGAGTGCCTGACAAAGGCAAGATGTTGAAAATTTAAATAAGGACGTTCGGAATTTGTCGCGCTGATTCTTTGACGGGCACAATATTAGGTTATTGATGTAGTCCAAAGTTCAACTAGTATCGAAGTTGTCATTACACAGCAGCAGAGTGTGTTCAAGGAAACTTGCATCACAACAAATGTTGTTGATAACAAATTTGTAGCTCATTTTTGGGTAGAGAACTTTTGTCGCTTCATCTTTTCCACAGGTTGTGTCGTTTTTCTAGAAATGTAATGTTTCCATTTTTTATTCAATGTTTTACGATTAAAACAGGAACAATGCGATCCGTCAAAATTTAATTTTGTAACACATTTGTAGATATGTTTCCGGTAATGAACTTTTATCTTTTTTTTTTCTTAGCTCGTGTCGTTTGCCCAAAAATGTAATTTTTTTCATTTTTAACTTAATTTTTTATGAATGAAGCAACAACTACTTGTCCTGTCATAGAGTAATTATTTCCAAAGTTGTAGATTTTTTTTTGGTTTCACGATTTTTGTTCTATTGTATTTTCCCGGACCTTACATAATTTGATCAAAAAATGAAATTTTTTTTCCAATTATTTTTTGTGCGACTCAAATTTGAATTCTCGATTTTTTGAGGAAACACAAAAAGTTGTTGGGATAATCTTGTAGGGCTCCTAAAAAGAAACTTTTTTCCCCTGACTTTTTTCCATATCGTGTGTTATTTGGCTGAAAATTCTCATTCTAAATTGTATTTTTGAGTTTTAAAAATGCTATAATGCTGACAATTTTCTTTCCATAAAAAAAATCCTAGGGATAAATTGTTCCACTTATCAAGTACTACAGGAAGCCATATTTGCAATTTTTTAGGTTTGAAAGAAATGTTCTAAAAATGTTCAAAATGCTCTAACTTTTTGAAATTACATCCAAAACGACTGGCTTACGAACTTAACCTTTACTTTCTGACACCAAAATAGTGTACCAAAAGCCAATCCAATAGATTAGTTTTTTCAAAAGTTATCGTGCACATGAACAGACATACATCAAGTATACATACATCCACGAATACATATATGCAAATTTAACTGGTAAAGTTGTTGAGGACTCCATTTCTTATAATTTACGTACGAACAAGTTTTTCGTGTGACGTGTAGATTACGTTTGGGAACGTTTTCCACACACCCTTGTTGGAGAACTTGCGCTGTTTGACACAACATATGCACTGGCTTTCGTAGCGCCGAGAACTAGCTCTCTGTGAACCGATGGTGTAGAAATAAGTTATGAGTCGCTTCCGCCCTTCTTCTGTGTTAACAACGTTCCCAACCGTGATCTACACGTCGCCCGAAAAACGTGTTCATGCAAAAATTGTTGGAAATTGACTCCTCTATAACTTCTCTAAATGTGTCATTTATCTTCAATTCAAATAATGTAAAAGTTGAAAAAACTGCGCAAATTTCCTAATTTTCCACACTATTGGCTTATTGTTAGCGCCATAGTATATTGCGCAACAAGGGGCGAAAAGCAACGATTTGACGAGTGTGAGTTAGATGCCCGAGCGAAGCGAGGGCAGATAGATACACACGAGTGAAATCGTTGCTTCGCCCCGAGTTGCGCATACTATTTTTCATCATACCGATAATCGAGAAGTTGATTTGAGACTCACTGTAGCGTTTGGAAAAGCGGCTTTTCCACCCTAGGGCGGGAAAGTTGATTCGAGACCCGCTACAGCGGGTCGAAAAGCAACTTTTCGATTGAGGTATGATGAAAAATAATTTTTTCATCATACCTCAATCGAAAATTTGACTTTCGATGCCTGTGAAGCGGGGCGAAAATCGAATTTTCTATCCTAGGGAAGAAAGTGACAAATCAATGTAAATGGCAGTGCTCTGTCTACATTTATCTGTGTTTTTTTACCTCTGGTAGAAAACTCGATTCCTGACCCGCTTCACAGGCATCTCAAGTCGAATTTATGATTATCGGTATTATGGAGAATTGTATGCATGACGAGGGCCAAGGCAAAGATTTCACTGGTATCAGCCCTCGCTTCGCTCGGACTTTCCACCCTCCTTACGCAATATACTATTGTACAACAATATCGACTCGATGAAAATTGCAGAGAATCGAAGAAAACACAAAATCAAGTATGGCGGATACTTTCGGTAATAATTGATTATTGAAAAATTTTGTGATTCCTTCATCTACTTCCCGGGGAATATTCAACAGCATCAAAAATTAGTGGTCCGCGGTTTTTTTTGTTTTTCATATCGAATTTGGTCTAGTCATTGGCCTGCTTTGTTGGAAAAAGATTGAGTACGGATATGGAGCAATAGGGCGCATGCTCTCTACTCCCCAACACGCAAAAAAACAGCATTGCCGAAAGATGGTCGATCTCAAATCTGATTTCTAGTTGATTTTTACTATTGAAATTATATAAAAAGAGATTAACCGATTCAAGTTTTTTAGGACAGTATTCTTATGGTATACTATCTAAGATTTGTTTTATCCATGTTATAACCTCTTTTCCTGATGTAGAGTGTCGCTGAAAAGTTTGACATTCTACATTTGAAAAAATATAAAGAATTTGCAAATATTTCCTTCTCAACAAATCGCCACTTTTTTTTTAGGATAATCGCTTCTAGTAACCGTAATTTTTGTTGGTTCTCACCGATAGCAGATATGGTTATCGGTTCAAGTCCGTTAAATGATCTGATGTAAATAACTATGCATTGTATGCGGTGTTTCGTGTAACGACGAGAAAACATAACGTAGCTCATTACTTTGGGCTACCTAGCCACAGGAATATAGCCTTAGCGTATTATTAATCGTAGTGCCGCCGTGCCGCGCCGCATCGTGCGGAATTCACGCGCGGTCCGCGTGGTGAATTCGAAATTTCACAACTTCCGGATATACGGCATGATAAGTGTTATGAGGGGGCCGCTCAGGGCGGTTCAAGAGAGGAACCAGAGGGCAGAAGAAGACCAGGTAACGGGGGAGAGGAACAGTCTGCGAGTGTGAGGAAGAGCAGAGGACGACGCGACGGGTAGTTTGAGAGGAGAGCCGCGTAGTATATGGAGTTAGTTAGCCAGCCTCGTGTGCTGCATATTAAAAATATTCAAATGCATCCGCCGAGTCCACGTTCCAAACCCTCGTCACCCTCGATCTCCAATGCTCTTCTTTCGTCCTTCCTCCACACCCTCCTCCACACCTCACACTCTCTTCTCTACTTCCACACCCTTTTTCCACATCCCAAACCAACAGTCCGTGCGGTGCGGCACAATTCAAGTCCGTTAAGCTGACATGACCACATTGCAAAAATCCATTTATTATCTATAGAGAATCAAGGGCTCATTGAGGGCTAATTTAATGACCTATTACCGAATTTAAATGCTCTGAATTTGAACTAAAAAACCGGTGGCGCTGCTAGGTCTACGTTAAGCTAGGTTAACGTCAAGCTGGCAGCGCCACCGGTTTGTTTTTTGTTCAAATGCAGATTAGCCCTGAATGAGCCTTTAATTCTCTATAGATAATACACTGAAACCTCAAACGAAATTCACCCGAACGTCGCAATTCTTCGAAATGAGCTCGTTGACGAGACGGTGCGGGGGGTTCGGAGAGGAGCGCTCTCCTCGCTCCACTCTCCGCCATTCTCGCGTCACAGTATAATTTCAATTTTATCTTTCTTTTGTTTCAGGTATGTTAGAAGAAACTGATTTCTGCACATCTGAGAGTCTGATTCAGTGATCAATAGAAAGAGATTTTCCAGCATTGGTATAGTTGCAATTGCCGATATTATAATGTTTCCGTACATCTATTGTAATATAATAATGCATGTAATGTTATGTTGCATGAAAAAAATGTTGGAAAAGAAAAATTCGCAAGCACGGGAAATCGAAACCCAGCCACACATCTCTTATTATTATAATTCAAATTTTCGTAATGAAACTGGCTTTTTTCCGCAAGTAAAATACACGTATTGCAGTTTCAATTTTAATGACGAGACTGTGACATTACCTAAAAATTGGTTTGAATCAAATTAGCCAACTTTACCTAGCTTGCAGAGAAGTTGGTCTAAATTCATGACCTCATTGTTATGTAAATTGTTATTAAAGTCTCAAATATGGATCAATTTTCCTTAATTATGCTTGGATTTGAACTTTCTGCCAAAAAAAAAAGAATAAAACTCAGAAAAAAATCGTTTGCTTTCAACACGATCGCCGTTTTGTTCGTACACGTTAGATGATTATACAAACACTGTGACGTATAAGACTGACCAATTTTTGTCGAAGATGGACACGGTGCTGCGTTAAATTAAAGCGGTTCCGCGCCGTGTTGTCACAACGCGACGGCCGTCTTGAATCAACATGGATTACCGTGTTCATCCAAGAAACGCTTGTGTTGGATGAACACAATATCGTGTTGATTCAATGCGGTCTTCATCCGAAAAAACCTTTCATGTTGAGAAAACCGAAATTTTCATTCTACCTTCATTTTTTTTCGTGTCTCAAATACTGCAACTAACAATAACACCGATTCCAGCGTACTTTTAAGGATCGGCGTTTTACAGTGTACACATTCTAAAAAGCAATTTCACATGCGATTTGCGAAACGTAGAATCGTAAGTATCTGTGGAGTGTTAAAATATGAACGAGGTTTGAACTTTGAAGCTATTTTTCGAACTAAACATTTTTTCAAAGATGAAAAGAATAGAATACTCCCTCTCTGAGTTGACAATGATAACGTGAGATGAAAGAAAGCATTCTCTGATGTTGGAGGTTCGTAGAAATGAAGTTTGAATATTGTAATAAAAACAGCTACTATTTCATCTTTCATGGTTCTAACATTTATAATATATAAAAATACAATATTTAAAATATTATTCAAGAATGGTTGTGCCTTCAAATTCTATTAGGAAGAAAATGTATTAGAATATGTTTGATCATGTGCATAATTTATTATATGTCTCAATATACTTCACAAGGGAAGGAAGCTCCGACTTGGAATAGGATCTGAATTTTAATCCAGGCTTCCTAATTGCATTTTTCTCCGTGTGTACAAATTAACGTACAAAACAACGACAATACTTATCTTCTGTGTTTGAATCCAACAAAGAATGAGTATATAAATTCAATACTTGAGTGATGAACGGATAATCGATTTATTCGTGATTGAATTGGCTGACAAGCATGACTGGGACCAGTCACGATAAATAAAACGTCCTAATGTATTCCAGTATACGTCGTGTCGGGAGGATGGCGGTGCTCTGAATTTCCACTCGCGCAGTTCAATAGAGCAGATATCATAATTACATCTGCAATCGTAACTCGGCGTATAGTAAATTTCAGTGTAATGTACAGTCGCCGAATTGGAAGAACAACCACTGTCAGTGCAGGAGAACTTCTGATAATATATAGTAGCGATTTGTAGATAGATTTACTGCAATTCCTGCTGTCACAAAATATTACACTTCCCTGTTCTTGCTTTTCAACACCGGACAATTCGTACAGCAAAAAATTGAATTTACTTGTCTGCGATAGCGTATGTATCTGAGTGCTTGGAAATTTTTTAGTTTATTTTCAGGGATAGAGAAACTGGGCTTGTCTACACATATAAGTATAACGTATATTCCCTGGCGCAACTACCAAAGTGAAATGTTTTAAATTCCGTTACAATTGGAAAATTTAATCTCCAAAGTGTAAAATCGTTATTCCAATTATCTTGATGAAACTGACTATTTGAATGATAGACGCTATATCAATTAGGTCCACAGTGTTAGTGCTTGGAAATTTAATTCAATCTCGAATTCCGCTAACTCAAAACGTCCATCAAGACCACCTACAGCGTAATAGTCACGAAATTCGAAATGCGTCTGGATAACTAACATGTAGAGCTAAAATGAATCGTTATTAATTTTAGTCGGAGTGTGCTGTTGTTTATTATAATTTTTAGTTCATTTGGAGGGAATATATGAGTGCTTGACCATACGAGCAATTTACGTAGTACGAGTCATCGATTTGGGAATTACAGGAGCAGTTAGGACAGCATTATTAGGGTGGAAGAGTAGATAAGGTCGTTTCCTGATAGACCGACCAATATACGAAGGCTATAACTGTGATTTATTCTTCGATCGCCGATACAGTAAAATAATCTTAACTGCTTCATCTATTGATTTTTCGGGAATATCGCAAAAATTTATTAAAGATCACTATCAAAACTTAACACCGTCTCAGCAGTAGCAGATTGCGCTCCAATTAGAAGATGAAAGAGAAAAGATTAGGGGCCGATTGGAACTCTTTTCCTCTTCAATAAGCATCTAGTCACAATGTCACATGCACGCACACTTTATACCAGCGCTTGAAAGTTGACTTTGGAAAACTATTTGTACGACCGGGTGGGTCATTTTAATGTTGATTCTTGGGAAATTCTCTTTTCATGGAGAGCGCATTTGAATTTAGCAATTGCCGCAAGCGCATGCGTTATTTTTTCCAAATATAACCTAACTACAACTAACCATGCTCTATAATATGAAATGTAGCTTTTTTAATTCAGAAATTAGTATCAGGATGGAAATATATGTTTTATAAATCGACCAATTTCGAATCAAAAGTCTTAATAATAGTTCAGCAATTCCTAATTCTTTGTTTTAACTTGTCTGATTACTCCATATTCAAAATTCTTCAATTTTTAATAAACTCGGTTTTAGTAGATACTGATAGTATTTCTGCTCGCATGCCTTCGGAAAAAACTTTGGAATACGTATTTTTTTTACATTTTTATCATAATGAGAAAGTATTGGTTTCATGTAAAAATCGACTTTCGTGAATTTGATGGAATCTCCCTTTTTGAGATCCTCTGAGTCCGAAAAACCAGGTTTTCTGTTGGTGTCTGCCTGCTGACGTAGTCGTCGTTGACGTCGGTATACTGCATAACTTTTGAAAGGCTAATCGGATTGGATTGCCGTTCGGCACACATTTTGGAGGACTCAAGAGAAAGGTCAATCTTGATAACCAGCCTTTTTGGACCAGCGGCTATGGTTTGACACATAGAATTAAAATATTCAGAAATCAGAAATTCCGTTTTTCGACCAACCCATGGGAGATACGGAAAAAAGTTATGAAAGAAAAATTGTTCATCTAAAAAAGTTCTACAAATTTGTTCCGAATCATTTTTCAATTGGATGCTTAGTTCTTGTTTTCTTTGCAAAAATAGTATACACGGAGAGAAATCGAAATTAAAACCCTGGTACTCAGAAGTAGAAATCTAGTACTCAGTATAAGATTAATCAAGTAATTCATCTCCTTTTCGTGTCATCTTATAAAGATTGTATTATCAGGTTTAGACTCAACGTGTGACGCTAGAGCAACGAAAGGTTGGCCAGTCTGGTACTCAGTATAAGATCGCGTTAGACTCAGCGGTTGGCGCTAGAGTAACAAAAGGTTGGCCAGTCAGGTACTCAGTATAAGATCGCGTTAGACTCAACGGTTGGCGCTAGAGCCATAACAGATTG